>JAQFZP010000860.1:0-25896 GCA_034695745.1 Geophilus truncorum | reverse complement strand
TTTGTTTTACTCAGGGGAAAACATCGAATTTTGCTTACGAAGTTGATGATAAGAAAAACGATTTCCATAATCACCGACAAACCGATGACGGTGTTGCTGCAACCGGAAGTTACTCTTGGAGAGATGCAAAAGGAAACTTAAATGTTGTCGATTACGTCGCAGATCACCAAACGGGGTACAGAGCTACAGTGAAAACAGCAAAGGGAGAATCGCAATGGGGTTTTGTAAGCGACGACGAAAAAGATAATTTCGGCGGAGGCGGAGATAATTTCGGCGGAGGCGGATATTCTTCCGCTCCCAATGGCGGATACATTGCTCCGGCTCCTGCTCCTCCAAGTGGCGGTGGATACGTTGCTCCGGCTCCTGCTCCTCCAAGTGGCGGTGGATACGTTGCTCCGGCTCCTGCTCCTCCAAGTGGCGGTGGATATGGAACGCAGTCGCCGCCACCGATACAAATGTACCAGCCGCCTCCCGCTCCTCCAATGCCACAGTATCCAGCGGGAAGACGGGAAGCGTGGGATAATAATTACAGCAGTGACAACGAAAATGGTAGATCCGTCGTGATTAAGAATAGTGACGAAAGACGTGATAGGTTTAGTCATGAAAATTATAAAGACAGAAGTATGTCGGAAGAGAGATTTAGAGACTACGATTCTCCATCGTGAGAATGATAGATGTGTTGTGATACATGTATGAATTAATGTACAAATTTTTATAAAATTTTGTATTTTAAATAATATTTAATTAAAAAATTTAATTGTTTGTTTATATTGTATAGTTTTTTTAAATTTCTTTATTTGTTTTTGTACATTTTAAACAATTTCCAATTAAAAAAATTAATAGTTTATTTACTTATGGTAATCTTTATATGTAAATGTTTATATTTTTTTGTATTTTAAACAATTTTTAATTAAAAACATTTAATAGTTTATTTAGCAGTTTTATTTGAATGTCTGAGTGGTCTGTTGAATTTGTTCGTTAAACTTAGAGACAAACAGAGCAAATAAGAAGACAACAGGATATACTCAGGTCAACCTCAATATGTAATTTTATGCAAAATAAATTACTCTTAAATGTCAACAATATTTAATCACACAAACGTTTGAAAGTTTCAGAATAAAAAATTATCAAATTATCAGTTTAATTACTTGAGCCATTGTGATATTATGGATAAATAAACAAAGAAACTTAACTGACAGTTAATCATAATTTATAAAAATAACAACAGGGGACAATGCTCCTGTCTGCCTAAGGGATAACGGAAACTTCTTGCTCTACTTGTTAAATCTCCATGAAAGATTTTCTTTCACTTTACATAACGACTACACCTTAAATGCATTATTCATATTTAAAAATTTCTTTTAAATTGGCGCAAGCTAAATATCGCAGGTTAATGCAGGAGCAACTAATCAAACATAATGAAGCATTGATTAGCAACCCCTTAGCTTTCCAGCCATGCTTAACTCTCAAATTGCATTACACAATTTCTCTTCTACTTCTTTAAAGTGGAATTTTTTTTTTACATAAATTAATCTTTAGTCAAAAACTTTCTAATTGTTATTTATTGTTATCTATTAAATGTAAAAAAATTATAGAAATTATAAGAATTTTTTTCCAAAAATGAAATTCTCAGAAATTCAGAAGAGGATCAGATTAATTGGACTGCAGAAATAAAACCTTGGCAATGAGGAGAAAATGAAGTAATACTTGATAATAAACTCATTTTACACACTCCAGAACACAGATATAAAATGAGTTTTAAAATAAGTAAAATCTACATTGTTTTAAGTAGTGCATAAGTGACCAAGCATGAACCCGAGCATTGAAGTTCATTGACGAACCATGTCCGAAATCGGTCTTTTTCTGAGCATTGCTAATCCATTTTGAAAAGAATTTTCTGTTCGTCTCATAGATTAGCGAGTAAACAACCCTTTAGGGACGATGTTTAGTTGCATAACGTTATATGAACCATCAAGCATGACAAACACTATAAAAATAGCGGTGCAACGCTTTACAACATTCGTTTCAAGACCTGCCGTGCAGCAACAGCTAAAAATGAAAGTAAGTAAAAACCAAGAAAGAGAAAAGAAATGAGAAACTTAACAATTTTCTATCATTTCAGTTCATTTTTCCTTTGCTGTGCGCACAAGTCATTTGGTTTTTATACACTCGAGCTGAAGAGACAACAAAGGTATTTCGAGTTTACGAAAAACACTAAAAATGTCTAAAATATTTTTATTTCTGTTTTAGAAAACTGGATCGATAACAATTCTACGACCGGTTGTGACTTCTACATCTAAAAATGATAATTCAACATCTGTTTCGTTGGTTTCTTCCGGTTCTGAAAGAAAACTGAACTACATGGAGGTTAGATCGCCCGGTGCACCCAAAACCCTTAGGGGTAAGTACCAAAACAGATCAGTTGATCAGAAACCAATCAGAGTGAATGTTGAAGGCGAAGTGGATCAAATGTCGGAGCCGAGCAAACAGCAGAGTCATTATAAATCTAAATACAAACCAAAAGTTTATTACGGGTATTCGGTTCACCAGTACGTACGTCAAGAACCTGAAGATGAGAAAGGTTACGCGTACCCAAGTAACTACGAGAGTGACTACAGGAAGTACGAAGGTAAAAAGGAGGACTATGGAGACAGTAAAAATGATTACAAAATGGACTATCAAGAAGAAGAAGACTCATATAAGCCTGTTGGATATAAGAAGAAAGAGTACAAGAAGCACGAGTATAAGAAACCAGAGTATAAACCGATGGGAGCTTATAAAGGACATAAGGAAGAATATAAATACGGGTATAAGCCGATGAAATACAAGGAAGAATATAAGCATGAATACAAGCCATATAAAGAAGAGTATAAGCCCCATAAAGAAAAGTATAAATATGAAGAACACAAACCGTACAAACATGAAGAGTATAAACACGAGTATAAACCATACAAAGAAAAATATAAATATGAGCAGAAACCATATAATCACGAAGAATACAAACACGAGCATAAACCTTACAAGCACGAAGAACACAAGTACGAATACAAACCATATAAACAAGAGGAGTATAAACACGAATACAAACCGTACAAGCACGAAGAACACAAGTACGAACACAAACCATATAAACATGAGGAGTATAAACACGAGCACAAACCGTACAAGCACGAAGAACACAAGTACGAACACAAACCATATAAACAGGAGGAGTATAAACACGAATACAAGCCGTACAAACATGAGGAGTACAAACACGAGTACAAACCGTACAAGCACGAGGAACACAAGTACGAACACAAACCGTATAAACACGAGGAGTATAAACATGAGTACAAACCGTACAAGCACGAAGAACACAAGTACGAACACAAACCATACAAACACGAAGAATACAAGCATGAATACAAACCTCACAAAGAAGAGTACAAACCCTATAAACAAGAAGAACACAAATACGAACACAAACCATACAAACACGAGGAGTATAAACACGAGGAATACAAACACGAGTACAAACCGTACAAACATGAAGAACACAAGTACGAACACAAACCATACAAACACGAGGAGTATAAACACGAGTACAAACCGTACAAACACGAAGAACACAAGTACGAACACAAACCATATAAACACGAAGAATACAAGCATGAATACAAACCTCACAAAGAAGAGTACAAACCCTATAAACAAGAAGAACACAAATACGAACAGAAGCCATACAAACACGAGGAATACAAACACGAGGAATACAAACACGAATATAAACCACACAAAGAAGAATACAAACCTTATAAACAAGAGGAATACAAACACGAGGAGTACAAAGACGAATACAAAGATGAGTACGAAGAAGAGGAAGAAGGTGGCTACAAACCAATGAAGTATAAAGAAGAGCATAAGGGCTACAAAAAAGAATACAAACCAGTTAAATATGAATACGAACACAAGGAAGAATATAAGCCTTACAAGAAAGGAAGGGAGTACGAAGACTCGACCGGTGATTATTCGATGAAAAATCAAGAGGATCTCTTCGCATATGGGAACGACAAAGCAGATTACGAACTGGTGCCAACATCATTTCCCGAGGAACTGGACAAAGAAAATGAAGAGTTCCTCACCATTAAAACCACATCCAATTCTGCAGCGAAAGAGACAAAACTGGATCTCTACGCACCGATGAAGAAAACCAATTTTGGCAAAAGGATAGAAACAGCAGCGCAGAGCAAGAAGAAAGAGAAAGAGAAAGATAGGAATTTGGGAAGCAGCAAAACAACACCCAAGACAATACAGACATCTACAATGGTTTCCAGATTAAGACCCAGAAGGCCTAGTAGTGTACATATATCTCTATAATGTGATTAATTATGTTTGATTTGAAATGTTTTAATTTCTAATATTGCATTTATTTACTAATTCATCACATTAAAGTTCCTACAAAATGTATTTTGTGTATTTATATGAAACTACCCAAGGTGTGTTGTGCCAAGTCAAAATGGGTTTTTCTTGTTCTTATTGTAATTTCTATGGCAGCCAGTAGTTGTAGTTTTAATTTTATTTCGAATAAACATTTTGTTATTTTTTGTTTATATTTTTTTGTTCTAAGATTTAGATATTTACTATGTTTTCTTTTTTGTTGTTTAAAGCTTTTCTGAACAGATGTGGGGGACTAAGAGTTCACTTTCCATTTGACGTTCAATGGTGGAGAATGAGAAATAGTGGTCAATTTGGATTTCAAGCTTCATTGTCTTCCCAATGGTCACTTTGCAGACAAAGAATGCCTTCTCTATTTTAACAATCTTCATATTATCATTAATTTAAAATTTAACAATATTCTGGCTATTAATTTATATTTTATTTATTTATTTATTTATTTATTTGTTTGTGTTTGTCATGTTTATTCTCACTAATAAACTTTACATGTTTGTCCGTACAATTAACATTCATGTGTTTGTCTATGTTCCTATCGGTGCTCTGTACAGTCACCGTCAAGCAGAGCCATCTAGTATCAAATTGTCACACTTTTCAGTCGATAACTCCATTCTCTTACATGACTCGACTCCGATATCTGAGCATTAATTAATCAGCCAAGTAAGTGATAAAGGTGTAAGTGTGTTTGATAAACTTATCACCTATCAGTATTTTATCGAAAATTTAGATATATATAGCTGTGATTTGATGACACTGGGAAACGCCGGCAAATTACTACGAGTTCAGAGCAATCTTCCAGCGCTATGGCCAATAAATTTCAAATTGGTACTTCGAATCGACAGTACAAAGGCTTAACCAAAGGTTAGTGTTGTTTTTACTACGGTTTTAAGTCAATAAAATGAAATTGAAGCGGTGAAAACTGGGTAAATGCAACTTTTCTGGGCAGCGACATGTTGAATTTCACAGTTTCCAATGATGTATTACAAGGCGTGATGTGATTGGTTGGTTTGAAAACGTCATCAGTTGTCCATGAAAATAGATCAAAACGAAAAGTATGATAAATTTTGAATGAATTTAATTAAAGAAATTATTTAAAAATTTAGTTACATAAATTAAAAATTTTTTGATGTCAGATTAATTCTAAATGTGACCATTTGCCATAAAGTGAAAATCCCAATAGGATAAAAGAGAAAGACAGGTTTGTGGCATCCCTGAGGAACAGTAGAGAAGATGGGGGAATTTTGTCAGAGCAATAGGAGCTTGGTACATTCATTGCAAGCTTCAGGCTTTTCTGGCCACTTAATGGCAAACAGTTTGCAGAGTCCATTCGAGGAGCATGACCAAGTTGTTAATGAGTGCAAAGGAAAGTAAAAGCAAAGCTTTGAGGCAGTGGTTTTAGTTTACTAATTACATTAAATCGCACTTGCAAATGAAAGTTTAAATGATTTGCATAACCGTCAAACTTAATTCAAAGTTTACCAATGAAGGAATGACTTCTGTAAACGAAAATTAAAATAAAATTAAAATATTTTTATGTCAAGAATGTATGAGATTATATAAATATTACAGGTCGAACCTCGATATAACGAACTATTTTAAAGTCCCGTCTATGTCAATCGTGTACTAATTCATCTCGACATAACAAATTTCCGTTATAACGAATCAATTTTTTCGTTATAACAAGGTTCGACCTGTATCTAAAAGTTATCTTAATTTAATAATGATATGTAATTTTACCATTGATAAACTGAGGCATGTTATATTGGTAACTGATGTTAGTAATTTAAGCTTTAATCATTTAACTCCATTAAGTTAAGGTTATGAATTTTAATATTGATGGGAAATGACTTTAACCAAAGTTACAAACTTAAGTCCTTAAGTGCTTAAAATATTTACAATTTTCATTAATAATTCACTGCCATTATGATGCCAGGAATTGCTGTTTTCAAGGCTTTAACATCACAAATCTTCTTTTGTGACACTGAAATATGGACTTAACATCTGGCAAAAAAATAAACAATATTTCAACAAAAGTCTCTTTAAAAAAATACTTAGTCCACATAATACTTCATAATAAAGTTCAAAATAATATGGTCTTTGAGCTCATCTTGACATAAAGTTAAAACTGCTACACAAGTTCATTGACCTTTTACACTGTTCTTGTTTCATCCAGAACAAGACAAACATAAAGTGCAAGTAATTAAAAGAGAGAAAAAAGAAATTAGGCTTAATTAAATTGCTATAGCATGCAATTTGAGCCAATTGTAAAAATTATTTATTATTCAGGTTAGCAGATGGCAGCACCAACTCGAATAATATCTTGTGCTTTTACAGCCTTGGTGCTAATGGGGTTAACTAAATACCCCTTTTATAAGGACCCTGGAGATACAATTATGGCAGCTTGCTAATAGCTAAGTAAAGCGGTATTAAATCTTTCGAAATTGTTCATTTTGGCTTATCCGATGCAATGTGTTAAACAGTGAAGTCCACATGTGTCGGGTGATTAAATGCGTTCGGGTCAAAGGTGCGCGAGTAAAGGCGACCAGAGGTCAGTGCGGAGAAATCATATTGCGATTTTAAATTGAGTAATTATAACGGTGTGGTCTTTGATTCGATACTCATACGGAGCGACTTTTCGCTGCTTTGCATCTGTGACGTCATGGGGCAAATTGAAGCGTCGTCTACATTTTATGGTCTGAAATGGGAATTTTTTTATTGATTTTTTCCCCTGCTTTTTCATTCGCAAGAATTGCGGCGAATCGAAGAAGAAAAATGTTTGCGTTTAGTGGTATTAAAAGTGCCATGTTTCGGATGTCGAGCGATAAATGTCGATAAAATGGCTCGGCGTTGCAGCAATGCAGCAGTGGTGATTTATAATAAGAATGTTGAACGTAAAGTATAATTATCTTTTGAAGCTTGTCTTGTTTCTGGTTATTAAGGATAAGTTAGAATGGGATGCTATGCGAAGTAGAATGCGGTTACTAATGGAGAGAGAGAATTATATTAAAGACCGAGTGTAGTTATAAAAGTCTCGCAACTCTTGGCTAAATTGTTTTTTGATGATTTCTGGTCGAGTTAGTTGATGGCGTGGAACCCCGAAACGCTGCTGCGGGTGAAATATGGAAATGAAACGAGAAGAAGTGAGGAAAGGAGAAAAAAGATAACAACTAGCCACAGCAGTTTCATTGCGCTCTGTTGATGTACAAGTCGAACTTCGTTATAATGAACTTTCACTATTACAAGCAAAATTTTCAGCCGGAAATGAACATTTTTCTCGATGTAACGAACATTTCTGGCTAAAAAATGTGAAAATTTCTGCGTAAAAATGACAAAAATGGCCGCTTCGGAGATTTGAAGCTATCATTTCTAAATATTCTGTACTGTATTATAATGCTTTCTGCTGAACAAGTCATACTGTATCCTGCACTTTAATATCAGCATGAATGTTCGTTGTAACGAATTAATTCGTTATACAGGTCGAACCTTGATGTAAGAAACTAGCATATAGCGATTTGCTCGGTATAACGAACACACCAGACATTTTTGGTTGGTTTCGCATAAATTCAATGTTAAAAAATTTGGATATACTGTAACAAATTCTGATTTAGCGAATTATCGCTTATAAGGAACACATTTTCGAATCTTAAGTCAGTTGTACCTCGATTTAAGACCCACTTTCATTTTAAAAAAATGGTTGCCGCAACCCAAAGTAATTACAAGTGAAGTTTTATTTACAATTTTTTACACATCAAACTTCTAAATCTTACGAAACCAGAGATGTGCTTCTGATTTAAAAAAAAAAATCAAAATTAAAAACAAACTCTGGATTTAACAACACATTTGGATTGTCCCTTCGAGTTCATTATATCGAGGTTCGACCTGTAATGAAATTTTTGTCAGAATTTTTTTACAACGAGCCCTCGCTGTAGCAAACAAATTTTCATTCCTCGATGAGTTCGTTATAATAAGTTCGACCTGTATTTGCGAGCGAAGAAAACTGAAATTTCATTAGCTCCTAAATCCTTCGAGATAAATAGACAAATAGATGAGTAAATGCTGTGGTATCTTTGGCCGAATTTTATTGATCTTCCAACACTTAATCACCAAACGCCAAGTTTACCTCAAAACAACGAAGAAATTACAGGTTGAGCTAATGAAGGAAATGAGATGGTTGAGATTGTACACAAATGGGGCATGTAAAGAGGATTTTTGGTGGGGAAGAAGAAGAGATTGCTTTTCACCTTGTATTAACTACTGAGTCTGCACACATTGCAGTTGGATGAACCCTTGTTTGTGCATTGGACACGTGCACTGCATCAAGAAGTCACCAAGGGGTAACTTGAGAAGAAATTAGTTTAATTCCTCAAGACCAAAAGTCTTCAATGAAAAAAAAAAGAGAAGAAAATATTGTTTATGTTTTAAAATTTTAATATTTAATGAGTTGGGAAGTTGTGCTGACATTTGCTCCTTGAATTCGCAATTTTGTCCCATTCATCAGTGCACAGGAATCTGTTTTACATTTCAGTGAATTATTCAGCATAAAAATTGCGGCGCAAGTGCACACCTTTTCATTCGCGAGACCATGAATTCTCTTGCATTATTTAATAAACTCTAGTCTTTTTCAGAATTAATTTTTGCTGTTGAAATTTAATTCTGTTTCTAGGGAAAAAGATAAGGGAGAATCTTTTGATCTGTTTGGCAAATTACTTGAAACTTCACTGATGTTTGCGTAATAATTAAAATTTTAATATAGGTTTGTTCAAATTCCTTATTCTTACGCATGTGGGATTTAGATTAACGACCTACTGTGTTATTTATTTCTTAACATTCCTCTGAACTCATAACCCCCCCTAGATGCCCGTTTATATTGCGAGGGAAGGCAAAAAAGAGCTCTAATGGCTGTGTGTTGCAGTTCAGTGAATAGCTGAACTTGGACAAGTCATAAGTAAATTACATTTATTTACTTTTTTGGCTTGACTTAAAGTGGCACTGATATCATTGAGTTTTTGTACAAAGTTAATGCAATATATTTTTAAGAAAGGTAACCAGTAATCAACTTTATCCAGGGGGAATTAATTAGAATTCTGGTGTTATTCTTTTGGTATTTTTTATTAGTTTTGACTCTACAGGGCGTCTTTAAAGTCTGTTGCATTGCATCCTAAATATCTAGTAACCGATGACACCTAGGAGGATTGTGTCTGAAGGATTCGTGACTAATGTGAGGGTGGGTTATTCAATGGCGACCTTGACCATGATCTTAAAGGCCATCTTCATGGTCATTTAATCTGTAACTTCTAACTGTAGAAGATAAAGTGCAAGTGTTAATTGGAATATTGTAGAGCACCCTCTAATTAGTCTAAAAACATTCACCTTGACCATTGTTACTATGAAAACATTTTGAGAAATTTTAAGTTCAAGATCTGTACTTTTTATTCATTTACTGGTACTTTTTTTTCTTTAAAGCATTATGAAGAAAAACAACAACAATGCTCATCATTAAAAATTGATCAACATTTAACATTGTTATTGCATTAGTCATACACTATCATATTAGGTGTGGCCATTCACTAGGTGTTTGGGATACAATAGACTTTTGATTAGGGTTTGGTCGATATTCTGAATAAAATATTGGCCGATACCGATACGATACCGAATTTTTTAGAAAAATATATCCAAATCAGAATTTTTCATGTTTTTTTCTTGTTTTAGTACATAAAACAAAATTACAAGAGTAATTAAAGTGTTTAAATATTTTTAAAGTTTTATTTGAAACATTTACATATTTAATTCGATTTGTTTCTGCTTTTGTGACAAAATTTGTTTGTCTCGTTTGAAAAATTTAGGTTTTTCAACATTCTACAACATCTCTAAGAAAAACGGTAAAATTGCTAAGTTTTGTTAAAGTTTTTATTACGTTTGCACTGAAAACGTAATAAAATAGCATGACTAAATTTGTATTTTTAAAAATCAGAATCGGTAGTCGATATCTGATACCGATATCAAAATGGGTCAAGCTTTACTTTTGATACATCCTGTATAACTTAGATCAAAATCCCTTCTTCGAGTTATTTTTATTTATTTCAAAACCATTTCTAATAAAAAAAAATGATGAAATACTCTGTAGTGCTAAACAATTGATTACAAGTGTTTTATTCAATTACTGAAGCGCCTTCACTTGCCCTTTAAGGACCCTAAAGCAGAAAAGCGGGTGCAACTGGTGTTAATGCAGCGTTGCACATTTGATAAATCAGTACCATATGAAGACTTTCCAACAGTGTGTGACTTATCTCATTACACAGGGTGTTTACAATAAAGCAGAGCAGCCATTCACTTTGTGGACATGTCAGTTTTAAACTTTACAAGCAGAGTGAATGGCTTTAAGCCGTTGGATCAATCTCTTTTATACCTGGAATTCTAATACAAACATAAAATTCATGCTTCTGGTAACATTAGTTGATACAAAGAAACCCATTGGCACTTCTTTGTGCTTGAGGGCAAGAGTGGAGTAGATTTTGTGGAGTAGTGTTAAATTTTCTTGGCAGCTGAAACTTACCAGATGTTGTAGTAGTAGTAGGTTACACTGTATGAAGCTTAGGTTTTATCATGCTTCTGTGCTAGTACATATTTTACAGTTTTACGTTGAATTTATAAACATGGGTAATTTATAATGTCTAACTAAGACTTTGTGGAAAATTGCCTTATGATATACTGTATATAACTTAAAAATATTATTCAAAGTGGTATCAAAAAATAGTAGTGATATTGATGTTGCTAAAATTTGTTGAAAAAGTAGTGAATGACCTTTGCTAACGCTGATTTAAATGATTGTTAATTTTTTTTACTACTTTACTATTGCTACTGTTTCGCTACAGGTTTTTATGTAACAAAATTAGCTATTAGCACTCGCCAGAATGTAATTTTAAAAAAAATTGATACCTAGCAGCATCGTTATATCTTGCATGGGTTCAATACAAAGTAGCAGAAAATGAAAGTACCACAAGAAAAAAATTTAAAAATTTCATGATGAAATAATTTTTTATTTCTGTTTTACATTTTTGTTTGCCCATTTATGAGCAATCTTTATTGCTGTAATCATAATCATTATTGTTTAAAAATCTTGTTAAATGTAGGTTCAATCATGAATTTTTTAGTGATGAGTAAAAAAAAAAAAACTATTTTAAGATGTGTTACTTTAACTGCATAGATCCATTTTAGTTCCATCCAAACTGATCTTTATTGAAGTTTGTAAACGCTACTGCACAACCATTGTTTGAAATTTGCGTTTGCCCTATAAAAATGTCGGATACGAGCAGCTTTTAATTGTTAAAATCCACATTTTTCCAGCAAGTTTGGAAATTGTGCTTTGCCTTTATGAGTAGCATTCATTGTTCTCTCAGGAATTGGCGTTGACAGATTTAGCCTTATAAACGAGATAATTATCGCAGCTATTTCTAGTTCATCAGCAGAAAATGAAATTCTCTTTGCCTTTGGGACATCCTACACTGTTTCCAGATAATTTTGTATAACACGACCAGGTTCTATGCAAAATCACACAATGAATCATGAATTAAATGAGAACGCACAACACATTCACCTCAAAACACCTTCCACAATAAATAAACGAGAATACATTTCCACTGATTTCTAATTTCGCATTTCTCAATATGAAACCATTTTTAGACAAAAGGAGGAAGAAGAAGAAGAAAAGATGACAACAAGAGTCTCACACTAAGTTCAATAACTTTCCATGATATTCACCCTTAAGCAATAAAAGTGTCAGGAACTGGCAACTGCTTTTTTCTTCCCTTTCTCTCTAACAATCTTCCCTCAAAATAATGGCATTGTATTCTGCTATGATCTTGATTTATTCCCACAAACTGTTTCTTTTTGTGTTTGTGCCACCATCTCAGAGCTGTGTTCTTTATGGCCAATTCATGCACTGTTAATGTTTACTCTACAGTTGCATTTTTTATTTTTATATATATTTTTTTTTTTTTTGAAAAAAAATTTCTTTATTTCAAAATGTAGTTGTAATTATTAATGAAATTGAAGAAGACGTGGGTGTATCTGGTCTAAAGTTTCTGGATTTCAGGAGTTAAATTCTTAATTCTTTTATGAATTTTTTTATTTACACTGTGTGTTTTGACCTTGTTGGCTAAGTGGTTGGTACTTTTATGTTTCAGCTCAAAAGTGGTGAGGTTTAAAATAGACACTTGAAAATGGGAGACATTTTCTTTTATTTTTTTTTTTGGAAGAAAAATTTTAAAGTAGAACTTCCTGAGTTAAAAATGGAATTTTAAAATTTTGAGTTATTGCACTGGAATTTGTCAATACAGGTTGAACCTCGTTATATCGAATTCCCCTATATTATGAACTTAAGTATTTTTTTGGTTGGTCGCCTTATTTAAAGCAGGTTAAAAAGTTTTATTATAACAAATTTCGTTATAACGAACTTTCACTATTCAAAACAAAATTTTTCCCTCGATGTAACGAACATTTCCAGCTAAAAATGTGAAAATTTCTGCGTAATAATGACGAAAACGGCTGTCTTGGAGTTTTGAAGCTGCCATTTCTCAATGTTAGGTACCTATATTATTGCAAGGAACAGATATATATTTCTTGATTATTGAAAACAATGATGTCACTAAACACTATTATATCACATCTGTAATGTCAGTATGAATGTTCGTTATAACAAATTAATTTGCTATAATGAAATTTTTGTCAGAATTTCGCTATAACGAACAAATTGGTTATAACGAAATTTCGTATGTAACGAGCCCCCGCTATAACGAACAAATTTTTATTCCCCTATGTGTTGTTATAACGGGGTTCGACTGTATCTGCATTTTTCTGTTGTTAAACCCTACTTTAAATATAACTACCGGTACATTTAAATTAGTTTACTCCAACAACTTTTGGTAATAATGTTGCTATGTACAAATTACTTTGGTTGGGTTCCCTTAATAGGCAAATACAAGGGATTTCTGCCATTGATTCATGATTCATTAATTCCATTTTACCACAAATGAGGTATTGCTTTCATCGCAGTAGAACTTTCCATGTAATGCTTAAACTTTATATGCAAAATGGAAACCGTGAATTGGCCTTGCTAATTGGGTCTAATACACTTAAAGAAACTTTAAACTCGGAGTAATGTGGCTTAAAAGATTACATCAAAAACAATGCTTTACGCTAGGTGAATTTTAATAGAAATTTCCGTTAAACACACCTGCAAATTTGCAAATCCATCCAATGATGCTATTTACCGAAGGTAGATGGTGCTGGTTTTGTTCAGAATGCATTGTGTAAAGAGAAAAGTTGATTGGCTCATCTCCAAGGAGTTGCGAATAAAAGATGAAACTTGATCATCTTAGAAAGAAGACAGAAAAGCTCACTCAAAGATCGTTCACCAGTAAAGAACATTCTTTTGTACATTCCTTTCTATTCACCTGAGCTTTGCGACTGTCTATTGTATAGTTGCAGTTGAAGTCGAATTGGAAAAATATTTAATTTTGGCTGAAAAAGGATTCGGTGATGTAATTATCGTAACTTGGAAACCGGTGGAAACGAATGACTGGAGAAAAGTTGTTTGTCGTTTTCAGTAAATAACTCGGTTCCATGTAATGACACGACGACTTTGAGGTCGAAAATGGACTTTAAAACTCAAATTGCATCCTATTTTACATTAAAGCTGCAACTATTTTTAAATTTGCATGAAAATTGTGCAAAACATTGCATGAAATAAAAACTTTTTTATTTGAAAATGTATTGGAAAGTTGATTAAAAATTATCATTTTACACTCTGAAAAACAACTGTCACGTGAGTTAAGTTTTCTTTACAGAAAAAGTTTGCCTTTTCTATAATTTAAATAGAAAATTGTTATAAAAATCAAGATAAAGTTGACTTTCTATTACAATTTTTATCAACTTTGACATTTTGTAGAAATTAAACTTTCAACAACAGCATTCCAATACATTTTTCATTGGAAAAAAATTATAATTCATTATTTGTAATGAACATAACATACAAGTAATTTAAATTCTAATTGAAGAAATATAGTACAGTCGAACCCCGTTATAACGAAGCTCAAGTGATCGAAAAATTCGTTCGTTATATCGAGACGAATTAGTACACAATTGACATGGATTTCGAACGTTTTCGTTATATGCGGGTTTTCGTTGTAAGCGGGTTTTCGTTGTAAGCGGGTTCGTTATAACGGGGTTTGACTGTATTTTCCTTATATATTCACTGCTGTTTGCTGTATCAATTCTCATGTGGATTTAGGTAGATTTTGTAAGATTATTGATTTAAAATCTTTTTCTTCTTTTTCTTTGCAGATTTAGAAGGTCAGTGGAACGGACCGTTCTGCTTCATCCAAGCAGCGGACACTCAGTTCGGCATGATCGAATCTTACTTGGAAAAGAAAGAAAATGCACGCTGGGACAAGGAAGTTGCCTTGACTCGCAAAGCTATTCGAACAGCCAATGAGATGCAACCCCGGCCTAAGTTCTTTGTTGTTTGTGGAGACTTGCTTGATGCCTTTCCGGGTAAGTCAATAGTCAGGAGAAAAGGAAAAAGGAAAAAAAAGTTGAGTTTCACCAAAGACCTCTAGCAGGGATCACATTTCAATTTGTGTTGAGAAAATGGAGTGCTTTTTTCTTTCTTTTTTCCTTTTTAAAGGTTTGATTTTATAGTACTGAAGAAAGTTGAAAACTGTCATTTGCAGTTTCGGAATGTGTACATTTAAGGCCATATGAAATTTCAAAGTAAAAATTGAAATTGGATTTGAAGGTAAGGCTGCTGCTTGCACACTGCAATAAACTCTTTTCTCAAGTGCTGTGTGCAAATAGTTGTCTGCAGTTTGGTTTTAAAATTTGATTCAGTTAGAAAAAGTATCAAACAAAACTAGACGTACGGTTAATAGCAAGTGATGATTTAAGAATATTGAGTTTTTTCATATCAAAAGTTTCAACTTTCAATAATAAAATTCTAAGAAGTTGTGGCATCTCAAATATCTAGTGAATGGTCACACCTATTTATGAGGATGCTTTTTAAAGCATTGTGAAAGACATTCTACCAGCTTTCAACAATGCTCATCATCAAAAATTGATTAACATTTAACATTGTTACTGCAAACCCAATTTTTCAAAAATATTTCAAAACTTTTTTTTATCCAAATGAAGAAAAAGATGACTAAAATGAACACAAGTTTCAAATTTTAAACTTCTCAAGATTTCTCAAGATTTTTTGATGGTAACAGTGGTCAGAATTGAATGGTTTTAGACTTAAAGGCTGCTCTACAACATTCCAATTGGGACTTGCATCTTATCTTTTACGGTATAGAAGTTATAGATTGAATGACCATGAAGATGACCTTTAAGTTCAAAGACAAGGTCACGACTGGCTAACCCACTCCTAACTCCTAAGACACCATCCTCTTAGGTGTGACCGTTCATTAGATATTTGAGATGAGGAGGAGAAGAAATAGAGCTTTAGGTCACCAGTGGCTACTCTGCCTATATGTGATTTGTCACGCAACAAATTTGACAATCACAAAACCTAGAAACGCTAAACAAAAAAGACCAGAAAACTGAACAAAACGAAAGACTCTAGACAAATCTATCCAATCAAACAAACCATTCAACGACAAAAGAAGAACTACTAAAACACAATTTCCTGATTAATTCTATAAAATATAAACAACTATAGCTTTAATAACTTCAACTGACCAATCACTTTAAAGCAATTTCTCTTGGTCAGCTTGAACATTGTTCCTTGAAGCCATTTTAAGTTTAGCTCAACTCCTTTCTTTTTCCACTCCTGGTATTATATTCTCGTTGACCAAAGCACAGTTCCCACGACACACGTGTTGCCAATTGGAAGAGCAACGAAAGTGCTGACCAAGCACGCTGACTTCATTCCGATACGTTTGTCATTAAGGTTACCTTCACGCTTTTACACACACTTAAGAGTTGCTCAAATTGCCTGAACTTTTAAACAACTTGCTGGTTCTGCTTTCCAACTCTGCGCACTTAACATGCACTCGAGTAGAATGCGTCACTGAGTGACTAACAATAAACTTAAAGACACCTCGGCGAATCCCCACTGGATATATTTTTATTTGATTAACGGCAATCATTTTCTGACCTTTCGGCTAAGAAATATCGCCCTCTGGAGACTAGAAGTTAGCACTGCTGAAAGTTTAATGTTTTTAATAATTTAGGAGTTTATTTTCAAGTTTAGTTGATTCGCTTTGCTATCTAGTGTTGAATTTAAAAAAAAAAGAATTTTTTTTTTTTTTAAATTTAGGGATTGACATTTTGCGTTAAAGTAGCTTAATTATTTATTACAGTCGAATCCCGTTATAACGAAGCTCAAGGAATTGAAAAATTCGTTTGTTATTGTTGATAATGTGGAAGAATGTAATAAACAAAAATAAAAAATTGCCTATAAAATGATATTTGTTGAGTGTTTGTGACAACATTTCGTTTCATTAAATTAAGTTCGTAATAGCGAGGTTTTCGTTGGGGATTTCAAACGGATCGTTATATGCGGTTTTTGTTGTAAACGTGTTCGTTATAACGTGGTTTGACTGTATAGATTTTAATTAAACATATTTCACATAACTTATTTCAATTAATTTTAAAATGCCAGTACAAACAATATGAAGTTTTTATTTGTTTTGTTTGTTTGAAACTTCAGGTTACAACTTCAAACCTGATCAATGATTGAATTCTTGAAATTGCTCACATAAGTCCTTCATTCAGTTCTCCAATACCGTACTGTTATTATTAAATTAAAGGCAAACTAAAATAAAAATGTAATAAATTGCTTTACAGACTTCGGAAATAAAATATTAAAGCCCAAGTCTATATCTACTTCAGGCGTTCATAACTCATAATTTATTCACTAATCCACATAAATATGTATCAACAACACTTTTTGCATGAATAACTCAAAAACTGTATGGAATTCTCGTGTTTTTCAGCTGAAAAACCAGATTTGCGGAGCGAACAGGAACACGATTTCAAAGCTGTTTTCAGCCAACTCAGTACCGAAATCCCTCTGGTGTGTGTGTGCGGCAACCACGACATAGGCAACACTCCAAGTCGCCAAACAGTCTCCGCCTATCGATCTTCTTTTGGCGACGACTTCTTCTCCTTTTGGGTGGGAGGCGTTTTCTTTATTGTCCTCAACTCACAATACTATTGGGATTCGAGTGAGGTAAGTGCGCTATTAAAAAAGGCGGGGGTGAAGAAAGAAAGAAATAAAAACAAAAATACAAATAGAGTCATTATTCATTCGAAGCAAATTACAAATTCGACTTTCAATTAGCAAAGTTTGAATTTGGAATTGTTTCTAAATTGGATATAATCGAACCCCGTTATAACGAAGCTCAAGGAACTGAAAAATTCGTTTGTTACTACAGGTTTTCGTTATATCGAGACGAATTAGTACCACATAGATTTCGTTATATGCGGGTTTTCGTTGCATGCGAGTTTGTTATAACTGGGTTCGACTGTGTTAGAATGTAAAAAGTGCTAAAATAGCTGTGCCAAAACCCACATCTTTAACTACATTTAAAGTCCTAGTTTGTGCATGTTTTTCTGCAGCTTAATTACAAATTACCACCAGAGGGCGACTTTTTTCTTTACTACCAGTGAATGAGGCAATCCCAAGTCTTGTCATGGCATTACAGTACCATGGACCTTTCTGTAATGTTTGTTTACAACAATTAGACAAAAATTTAACTGCCTGAACAAATGATATGGTTGTAGGGAAGCAAAAAAGAAGTAACTTTTATCTTAAAGATGAGTGAATTTTACATTTTGTAACTTGAACTTATTGTTTTTATTTCAACGAGTCAATAAAAGCAGTAAAAAAAAATTCATTTTGAAATGAGTACCTAGCAACAAGATGTGAGTTTGCAAATGTGCATTTATTCAGTTACTTATTTTCATCATAAAAACTGTTATCTTTTGTGAGCTTGTGAAACTTGCAAGTGATGAAATTACATTTAAATGTCATAACCTGCTCTCATAACTTACTCCATCCCCCACTTCTTGCAATGATTTCATAGAAATGTGAACCTGTTACAGTTCTGCCTCTGCTCTGTGACTAGAATTTTTATCAGTTGAAATTGCAAATGCTTTTCCTACATCTCTTTAAACTATCGCTTTAAACTCCAAAAAAAATTACTTTTTATGCAAAAATAATTACAAATAAATTTCCAACCTTAAAAAATATTTCTGTAATATGAAATATTGTAATTTGATATTTTTTGCCATTTTTCTATACAGTCACTCTTTTTATTGATCCATCCCCTATGTTAAAATTGAAAAAATAAAACACTCTACATCAATGTCAACAAGGAAAGAAGGCAAGAATTTTTTGGCTCTATAGAGTAATATATAAGATTGAATTGTGGAAGCAAAGATGTAGGATTATGATGAAGATATTCAGGTCTTTTGGGAGATAAGGCAGAGGTAACTTTGGGTGATGTAAGAGAGGGAATAGAGGGTAAGACATGTTTGGGAAAGTATATCAGTAGTTGTGGATGGCTTTGGATGTTACCTGCAGCTTGTGACTTGTGTGAGCAGACTGCCAAATAGGAAAATGTTTATGAGTACCTTCTTTTATCTGTCAGTGGGTATTTTTCAAAAAGTTTTATCACATGAGGTTTGCTTTGTAAGGAGTGTGATATGTGGGAGTAAATAAGTTTTAGATGGGAGTTGAGAGTTGTGTTAGGAGAGATGGGAATTATTTTTATCAAATTTTACTGAAATTGATTAGGTTTATATTTGGTCAAAAGTATTTTGTAGAAAATGTTTTATAAAAATTTTTTTGCTTGTGTAATCCATGGTACAAATACTGATACTCCAAGGGATCTGTTTGATCTGGGATCTGTCGTCTGGGTAACAGGGTAATGAGATTTGATCTTGAGCAAATAATATTTAATGATATTTAAATAATGTTTTGTTTACCGTACTGTAATATGATTTTTTGATTAATTTGTTGAAATAACCTTACAAATATATATAAAAAAAAGTAAGAGCTAGTAGTACCGTAATGAAATTTAAATAATTCAAAACTATCATTATAAGAAATTATAATATTTTTTGTTTGATATTTACAGTATAAATATGAATAGTCAGAGAAAAGTGCAATTATGAAAAGTAGAAAGTATTTAATTTATATTTAAAATGAAAAACTGCAGCAAAGTATTGTGAAAATATTGACATTATAGAACAATTAATGAAAAATGCTTTAAAGATTACCTGTCTTTAAAATAATTAAATTTAGATTTTATTTTATGTATAATACTTTAATAAATAGCATTTAAATGCATAAAACTAGATTCATACTTGTAACTAGCATAAGAAGTTGTGTTCACACTTAAAATAACACATTCTTAATTCTAATTATAATCAGATTGAAAAGATGTCTTTTTAAGTTAAGTATAAGTATGAACTCACCTTTAACGTTACCCCAAGTCACTTTAAAAACTAATTTATGCTAAAATATCACTTTTTAAAGTGTCCAGCAGTTTAATTACCACTTTGATAAATATTTTATGTTACTCTTGAAAGTAAAATGACAAGAGCACATTAAATTAAGATTTAAGTAAGCAAGCAAATGACAACAGTGCACATGCAATCAAAACAACACACTTCTTGCTAATTTAACCTCTAGGGCAAAGATGACGTTGTAACTTTAAACAAATATGTTTATAAACTCACTTTTTCAAAACAGTTTTTCACATACTATCTTATTGGTTAATGGTTTTTAAGATGACAAGTGCATCGACTAGTCGAATGACCTCAACTCAATTTAAATATTGAAAATTTTGTAGAAAACGTTAGGTTGAAGTTGAAATAGGATTATGCGAGTAAAATTCAATTTGAGCTGTAGAGAAACACGGCAAAGTGAAAAGAACATCGTTTATATCACATTTTTATTAAGTCACTAAGCTCACGCTTTGCACTTGCGAGAGATTAATTAATTTTTCTTAATCATAATAAGTTTGAAATAAAATGAAATTAAATTTTTCTTGTGTTAAAGATGAACCATTTTTTTGCATGAGATTTATTTTATCTCATTTTTTTTTATTTTTCTTTTGTACATATAATGTAACTTGTAAAATACAATTTTAAAATTTAGTGGTGAAAAGTTACTTAAATGACATCATAAAGTATTCATTCGTGACACAAAACACTGCATGAATGCATTAAAATTTAAACCTGAATTAAAAAAGTGGTGGAAAATGTTTGTAGAAAGATCTATTTAAAGAGAAAAAAGCAGAGGGAAAAGTTTAATAACCAACTTGTGCGACAAATACTAAGAAAGCAAATTAGGGAAGTTGGCGCACCTCACACCAGGAAATTTTTATTGATCCTTTGTGCCCTGGAGCAAACGCAGCAACAAATGAAAACTTGTCAAGCTTTTAGACACTGTAGCCAATACCAACACTGCTTTAAAGTAAAAATTTGGCAAAAAAAAAAAAAAAAAAAAAAACAATTGTTAAAAGAATTGTTACTTTAAAAATAATATTGTTGCAACAGGACGAACATCGATATAACGAACTGGAAGGGACTGTCAAAATGTGTTCGTTATATCCGATTTTTTTTTTTAACATTGAGTTTATGCGAAACTAAACAAGTACTGTATGTCTAGTGTGTTCGTTATATCGAGGTTCGACCTGTAACAACAGAAAAATATAATTTCAGCAAAACACTCAAACTTGAAAACTTATAAAAGCTATTGAATGCTTTCAGTTTTCATGTTTGAAAATTCAAAGCCAAGTTTGTACCTTTCACAAGACAAGAATTTCTAAGACGTGGCTATCTTCTTTGAACGCGAACAAAAGCATATCTCAACTTTAAGCATCCTGTTAAAGCTATTTACTACGCAAGATTTGGGATGTTGTGCTGCTTAATGTGCAGTGCAAACATCTTTTGCTACGTAAAGAGGAAATAAATGAGCAATGCGTTAGGGATATAATAAATGGCAGGAATTCAAGACACGAGGAGAAAAAAATACTTGATAGATGTTTATGAGCGAGATCAAAGACACGGGAGAGAAGTTGGTTTAATTTAATTACTTTTGTGACATTTATGTATGTTGCTTATAATTTGCTTTGATTACTCGTCTTTTGTCATGTATTTAGAAGCAGACAAATGATGTCGTTATATTGTTTAGTAATAGCTCTTGTTTTCTTGCGCAGGCAGGAGCTGCTCAACTTCGAAATTGGAGCAATTCCTTTTAATTACACAAGCCTCTTCCACCCATAAGTTGTGGCTCGCTTGAGCTGTTTTCATGTTATTTTTCATCACACTAATTACTTTGCTACATAATCACTCTTTTAATGATTTCTAGGTTAGGGAAATAAATTTTAAAAATGGCTTGCCATATTTTAAAGAGATGTGTAGTTATTTTTTTTTAAAGTTGATTTTTATTTTTAAATTTAGTATTGGAACTTTTAAATTGTGAATTTATGGAAAAATTGAATGTATTTTTTTCTGGGGGCAAAAGAGAAAATATGAAATTCAATTTCTAACAAATGTTGAATGCTGAAATTTTTATGTTGTTTTAGTCTATATTATACAAAAAACTTGAATTTTTATCTAGAATACATTGTTAAAAATACATTGTCTATCTAACTTGTAAGTTATATTATAAAAGCCAGTGCATCAACAGACACATTGCTATAAATAAATAAATATCGATTGAAATCGAATAAATATCGACAAACAGCGAAAAATCAAATAAATTAATTTAATATAAAAACTTAGCCAATTGAAATTCTATGGATTTCCACGTATGAAAACATATATTGTATTCGTTTGTAACTGCATTCACTGTACAATGATGTTATTATTATTTGTACTTTAAAGCAAATTATTGCAAAGTCACGCTCCGTCTGTGATAGTGAATTAATGCAGAGAGCTATTGGCAGGTGATGCAGTTCAAAGTTCCTTTAAAAGGGGTTTCAATGATTTCTCTTTAAGAAGAACGTTTTGTGCCATTCGCCGTGTAGTGGAACAATGAACTTTCCTCTTCAAATATAAAAGAGAGAGGCCAAGACCTACAGGAAGCCATTTACCCACATTCGCCAAGGGAGGGCAAAGGAGTCACAGTGAGTGTGATGGAAATGTACCAAACTGCACAACAGCCGTGAAGTGCAGAAAAAGTTGCCTCCAGGCACCAGCTACAAACCATGAATCCTATTTCTTTCTTTTCACTATGCAATAAGTCTTTTAAGCATCTGTTTGTTGCCGCCGAGCACAAATGGCTTTTGTCCACTGATAGGATTTCTTTTTCATTCCTAATTCAAAGGTATATAAAACACAAGCATTAAAAATGTTTATTAAAAAAAATTTAATATTAACTTTTTACACGTTTGGTAACCAAAAAAAAAATATTTTATTTGAATTTCATATTCTTTCTTCTCTTTCTTTCTTTCCATCCATTTGCGACAACATAAAATTTCGTTGCCGACTCTTTTCTTTGTCGATTTTAATTTTCCACCTGCCTGATTCTCCTAGAACCAGTTTGCTTCAAAATTGGAACAAGTCCAAGGGAAGGAATATATGAAAGAAGCAAACAGCTTATCCACTTAAGGGGAAAAAGACGATATGATATTTTCCCTCCTTCCTAATAATCTGAATGGACCGAAAAAAAAAGTCACATGAACTTTCTAGACTCATATATATGTCTAAGAGGATTCTATTTGTTTTTGATGCAAATGAAGGAAAATGAAATATTGGAATTTTTTCAAGTAAAAAATAGATACAAATTTTTCTAATTCAGACTTCTGTAGCTTTAAACTTACGTTATAAATTCACTTATGTAGTGTGGGAAGAGTGTTATTCGACTCTAGTCTTGGAAATTGAAGTTGTAATCTAAGAGGATGGGGAAAATGTTTAGTTCTTCTTCTGGTTGAATTGAATGTGAAGGATTACTCTTGGGGAAAAAGTTTCAACTGAGCAGTTTAATCAGTCTCGGAGGAAATGGATGTTATTTGTCCCTTCTTGAAAAACGCATTGGGTTTGGGCAAGGCTATTTCATTCTTGCTTTTTATAGTTTTCATATAAAAAAATAATGTTTATTGTTTTTATTTATAGGTTCCTGAATTGGCCGAAGAACATGATATTTGGTTGGAGGGTCAACTGAAAGTGGCCAAGACGGCAAAACATGCTATTGTGTTTCAACATATTCCCTGGTTCATAGCGAATCCTGAAGAGCCGAATCATGAATACTTCAATATTAATTTGGAGTTGCGTCGCAAAATGTTGGAAAAATTTAAAAATGCAGGTAGGATGATGATCTTTATTACTGCGCGAGGTAGAAGTCGATTTTGCAAATAATTCATAGTCATTTAATAATGAGTCATTATTAATGACAATACTGAAATAAATCTAAAACGTACTTTATGATTACAAAAAAATTGACAGCTTTAAATTGTATTACATCAAAACTACCGTATTATTGGTATTGTCATTTACTTTGCATGGGCTTGTAACGAACCTCAAAAATATTTTTTTAAAGTAATTAAAGATGCTCAATGTGTGCATTCTAGGTCACATGACAGATATCGAGACAAAACTTGAATTCGTTTCAAACTCGCATCAGTATGTCCTCAGTAACTTCAGCAATTACATTAGTCATTCTTTGTCTCAAGTCATGTAAATCAGCTGGAAGTGGAGGACCAAAAATGTTATCTTCGATGAATCCCCACAAGTAAAAGTCACATGGTGTTAAATCTGAGGTTCATGGTGGCCAACAAGCGAGACTGAATTTTTTTTTGCTCAAGTCCAGCATGCAAAATTCTTGTTCGAGGGCAAAAAAACATTTTTTGACTTGCTCTATAAATCCAAGTAAAATAAACATCTATAATAGTAATACAATGTTGAAACTGTCAATTTCTTTTGTAATCATCCTGTATAATTGATATAAGTTAAACGATTGCCATTCCATAGAAATTAGAATAACAATACAATAGGATTCTAATTTGAATGATTAGTGCGTGACTCTCTGATAGCACACGGTTTTCAATTACCTAATGCGTTAGGGAAAAGTTTATTGGGAAAATAGTGCATGGATGCACTAAAGGAGAAAATTCAGTAAATTATTTATAGTGGAAAAATTATCAAAAAACACAGAAGATAGTTTTGTCTTTAGCGTCTCTCAATATTTTATCGTTTTGATTGGTTTGAGACATATTGGAAATTGCTAGAAGATTAAAACTTTTTGATTCAGTATTCATATTTGATTTTCAACGGTTTGTTTGTTTTTCAAATGGGAAAAGTTTCATTGTTTCTCCATTTCCAGCCGAGAGATTAAAAAATCACAACTCATTTGTCGAGAAAACACTTAAACATTAGGGAAGTGTATAATTTAGTAGGGATGAAATAAATTTTGAAAGAAGGAAAAGGAAGCCTAAGAAAGCACTGAGTTTAAAAATTCAATGCATTCTTGATTGCAAATCTTACAGATCTTTTCAGGTCTTGTAAAATATGAATAAAGCACAGATGTTACCATCAATAAGAAAACAAGTTGCATTGATTTTCGATACGAAATTCACTGTTCCTTTTCAAGCAGTTTTTCTTTTCATTTTCTTTTTTAATTTAAACTTACTTTACAACACTGCCAGCAATTGATTTCTTTCAAGCTGATCAGCTAAGACACAAATGGTTAGGTGATAAAAATTAGCAGTGTTATTTTTTATTTCCTCTGCTCTGCACACAGGTTTAGAAGCAGCTGATGGCATTTCTAGCAGTGAGGCAGGCTGCAGACGGAATGGAAATTTTTATGACGCGGCATAAAACCTGGAGCTAGTCTTAACGATGTGTTAACACAACTTTCTCATGATTTTAACTTGTGCCAATGTGGATTACCAATTGCCTCCTTTTCCCAGTACTTGAACCCGGCAGCAGTAAAAAAATGTTATTAAGGGATAACCTTGTGCCAATAAGAACGATCGTCAAAAGGGATTGTTGTTTTATTGCGGGTATGAGATAGGGATGGGAATTTGCATGAGGTTTGGTTGAAATTTTAATTTAATCACGTGTATTGTGAGCAAGAAATTATTAATTTCATATACATCATACACCCATACCTCGATATACAGCTGCTCGTTAGACAATTTTTCGCTATAACAGCCTTTTTAAATTATGGTTAAGTTTCGATTTAAATCCTAAATTTTTTTATATACAGCCAAAAATATCGGAAAATTTCCTATAAAATTAAATGGTTCGTTATACAGCATTTCGCTTTACAGTCACCTTTCCAGGAACGTATCTCGACCGTATAGCGAAGTATAGGTGTACTACTGTAGAATGGTTAAAACTTTGGCTGACTTACAAGAACGGTCAAGAGCAGTGGTGGGAACGTTTGGTTTCGTTGGTCAAGATGACGCTGAACAAGTCTTTGGGTTCTGCTCGTTTGATGATTGATGA
>JAQFZP010000859.1:0-25917 GCA_034695745.1 Geophilus truncorum | reverse complement strand
TGACGTCGAATCGCGTGAAATAAGTATCGTGTGAGCAAGTGCATTTGCACTAAGGCGAACTTAAGGTCGGATAGGGTGGGAGGAGAGATTAGTTTGTTTATCGTTATGCTCGACGATTGCGTGTAATATAAAAAGCGGAAAAAGGACCAGAACAGGTAGAAATGGAAGAAATTTTTCGATTTCAGGTAAATTCTATTTTTATCTGCCGAAAAGAGAAACTGCGTAGATTTGATAGTAGAAAGATAAGTTTAGAGCGCGTCGTGGATCGAGGAATTTCGTTATTTAGGCCATTTACCGTAAACACAACTGATTTTTTAATTTAAACACAGCTGTTTCTCAACACATTTTTCGCTTTATCTCTCTTATTAACTATATCTGTGTATCTAAAGGTCGCTAAATGATGTCACGAAAATGATGTCACGACAGTTTGATGCATGTCTTTCAAGATTTTAAAGTCGTTTGATTAGATTACTTTTGTAGCACAGTTTGTACAATCGGGTTATGTGTCCTCAATTCAAATTTACGATGTCTGGATACGAGTTATTCCTGGTCTTATAGACTGTCATTAATCACGAGCGACGTTTTTCGTGTTAGATTTCTCAATTTCGCATATAATTTTTAAGGTCAATTTCCGGGGGGAAAATAACTAAAGCTCTTTAATAAAAATCGAAAAAAAAATACATTAAGGTAAGTGGATGGAAAAAATTACTTAAATATATTAATAGGATAATAGTGTAATTAAATTACATAATACCGTAATATAAGACATCAAAGATTTTTTTTTTCCTATACTTTGTTTATAATAGGTCTGACATTGAAAAATGGGGCAAAATTCCAGTCGCCACTCGGTTGCGTCTTCATTTCGTGGCAGGATATCACAGAAACCCTTTCGGAAAAAGCGGCACAGCGACCTTAGTGCCGCGTTCAACATGATCGACGTGGACCTGTCCCCCGAGCAGCAACTCAACATCAACTTAGCGACTGAAGAAGAGCTCATGACCCTGCCAGGAATTTCTAGACTCATTGCCAAGAATATCATCGAATACAAGCAGACCATCGGCTCTTTTCGCAAAGTGGAAGACTTGGCGCTCGTGTCTGGAGTCGGCGCTTCCAAATTAGAACAACTCAGACCTGAGATTTGTGTCGTCACGAAGCGAAGACCGAACGCAAGTCTCGCGTCGTCTTTGAACGGCTCGACCGAATCTCTCACCAGTTCAGTCACATCGAATAACAGAAGTGTGAAAATGCCGTCGCACAAAGTGATCAATGTAAATAAAGCCAACGTTTTTCAACTGATGACGCTTCGCGGCATCGATCAGGAGCTCGCGGCCAATATCGTCCACTACCGGGAGAAAAAGGGTCCTATTAAGTGTCTTGAGGATATGGTTAAAGTCAAGGGTTTCTCCATAGGCCGTTTGGGCTTCCTGAGGAATAATCTGTCCGTAGATGTAGACTCGAATGCGGTCGAGGTTATATCTCACACGCCGCAACGGACTCCGCAAATCCTACACAGTCAGAGATCGCTTCATCAGAGATCACTAAGGAACACTCTCCCGAAGCTCAATTCCACGATTTTTGATAAAAACGAACTCTACGAGTTGCTCTCTGCCAAGTCTAGTCGTCCGATCAACGAAGAAGTTTTTGCTTTTCGACGGAACGGAAAAGCGGCTCTGCGTCTCGCCACCTGGAATTTGCACAATTTCAATCCGGACAAAGCCGACAATCAGGGCGTCAGGGAGGTTATCTGCAGAACTATTTTAGAGAATGGGTAATTTAATTAAAAAAAATTATAATTTTCCCTTTTAATATTAATTTTTTTTTTTCAGATTTAGTATAATAGCGTGTCAAGAATTAGGAGATAAAGAAGTTTTAGATAAGGTATTTTTGTTTGATTTTTATTGATTAAAATAATTAATCTTTTTTTTTTTTTTTTTTTTTGAGTTTAGATTTGTGCCGAATTGACAAATCCTTGCATTACCAAAGTCCAACAGTGGTCTGGACATAGGGGCACGTGGGAATGCGTCACGTCCGAAGCAGTTGGTCCACTGCAAGGAGTAAGTTGTTTATAAAGTAATTTGCTTTTGATTCTATTTTTAATTTTGTTTTTAAATAATCAATAGTTGAATGTGGAGTACAATGGGTTTTTATTTGACACATCGAAAGGAATAGATTTTATTGAATCTGGATTACTGCGTCCTCTTACAAGTCATGAGAATGGTAATGTCCCAAGAAGAGCTTTTTGGGCAAATTTTAGAGTTGAGTTTATTTTTGGCGTTTCAAAGTCTAGGATTTTCAACTAAATTTGTCGTTCTGTTTATTTTAGGTTGATAAAGTTGACATCACCATTGTATGTGTTCATGCACCGATGCCTAAATATGTGAAAGATGGGATAAATAGTCGCGTAGATATTTTAAAAGTAGATGATATGCTGAAGAATTTAGATTCTTTACACCTGAGTAAGTTTACAAACCATCGGGTTTTAATTTTATCTTTTATTTTTCACGGTTTAACGTTAATTTCTTTTAATATTAGATGAAAATGTGATAGTTCTTGGTGATTTTGGTTTACCTCCTTTGGAAATAGGTTAATGAAAATGAGCAGCAAACTAATGAATAGTATTTTAATATACAGTTTCTATTTTCTTAGATTTTAATCCACTCAGAGAAAACAACTACACACATATCGTCCCTGTTGGCACCTTTACAAATATTAACACAAACTATTCCCTGCTTAAATATCACGACAACATCTGGATCAGCAAGTTCATCAGGAAGTTTTTTACAAGTAATTTAATAACATTGATCATTTACTGACTTTTCTCAGTTTTATTAATTTGTAATTATATCTGATAATATTTTCGATTAAAAATTTCGATTGCCCAATAATTGATATCTGAGAATGCATGAAATTAAAAGAATGAAATTGAAAAATTATTTGCGATTGCAATCTGTAATTACAGGATGTTTAAAAACTAAAAATAGTGTAAGGTGATTTAAATAATTAGGAAACTTTTTTTTTAGCATTATTTTTCGATTTATCCTCATAGTTCTTCGGGCAATAACGAATTAATTTGTTTTGGCGGTGAAAATTACATAACTAATTGTTTTCATGATGTCTGGCTCATGATTATGTCATGCGGAGAAGCCTTGACTTCTTGACTTTTAAGACATTCTAAATTCTAAATATGGATTTTTACTCGGCAAACATTTAAATATCACTTATTTGCTTTACAAATCCTTACATGTAGTAAAATAATTTAAATCTTTTCAAAATTCTCCCTCGAAGTTATCTTATCAGAAAATCAAGACGTGCAAAGATAATCGAATCGGTGATTAGTAGATGCGAGATAATTACACATTGAGAAAATATGTTTGATAAAATTGAGAAATGCTGAATTTTTTTTTTAAATGTTAATTTCAGAACACTGGGGAATCGTCAGGCAAGGATTGACTCATATGGCAATTCCTAACGGTTGGACATGGGGCGGGTTCGCGAGCGATCATTGCCCAATTTGGGCAGAGTTTCATGTTCAATTAGACGACGAAGACCGCCCTTCATCTCCTGTTGCTAACGGCAGGATTAAGGAAGAAACGTCTCCGTGATAAGTACCACACATCTTCCGTAATTTATTATCATCATAAACAGCGTAGTTTCCGAATCGAGTTTAATAAAACGTGAATGATGTGCGAATGTTGCAATAAGTTTTATCTTTTTTTTTTAGATAACTTTATTTTTCCTTCCTTTCTTCTTTTCTCTTTTTTTTTTTTTTTTTAAATACAATAAGTGCCTTTTTTGAGAGAAAACTTTGTTATATTTTTTCCGGACTCGTTAAATAAGCGAATGATGTTAAAAATAATTCAAATATTTATTATATATAGTTTAAGAGAAATGTGTATATTATTATTCGTTTCATTAAAATCAAAAACAGATTGAAGTTGAACACGTGTCGTTTAATTTTTCAACACCAGGTAGCATTGAGCATGCGCAGTAAATGGTCCAATTGTAAGACCGTTAAATTTTTAATTTATGCAAATTTATGTTTGGTCGACTCGGAAATAGGGACAGAGTAGAGCTCCCGATCCCGTCTAAGTTATCGTTTTAGTTTCCGTAAATTATCAATTTGGTATGCAATGTACCAATCAAAATTGTTTCAATCGTTCGGGACATGATTTGATTCGACATTAATGAAGAAAAGAAAAAATTAAAATGATATCACGAGTTCTACCATTTTTAGAAACTCACCCAATAACTCGAGGGATGGTCACGTACTCACTTTCGTACATGACATCGAATTTAGTAGCTCAAACGTTTTTTCGACCTGAGGAAAAAGAAATTGACTGGATAGAAGCATTGCGATTTTACTTTTTCGGCGGTTTATGGGTCGCACCAACTCTATACACATGGATCAAAATGTCCTCTTGGTTATTTCCTGGTTCAACCTTTACACAAGCCATAAAAAAGGCGTTTACTGAACAAGTGACATACAGTCCATTTGCAATTACGACTTTTTATACTGGTTAGAAGTAATGAAGCAAAAGTTTGATTTATTTGTGTTTTTTAATTTATTATAATTTTATTCTCGCAGGCATGAATTTGCTACAAGGTAAAGAATTACAAGATGCGAAAGATGAGTTGAAGGAAAAGTTTTGGCCAACTTATAAGGTTTATTTGATGAGACTGAATGGTTTAACATTGTATTTAGTTTTACAAATTGCTTAAAACAAATTTCTGATTTCAGACGGGAGCGATTTATTGGACGTCGATACAAACTGTTAATTTTTCTTGGGTTAAAGAGAAAAACCGAGTGCCCGTAATGTCTGTGGCATCGTTAATTTGGGGCACTTTCTTGAGTTTTATGAAATATCAGAAGAAAGTGAGTTGAATTTTATCTCTAACCAATCAGATCTCTCAATATTTTTTTGTTTTATATATTTTTTTTAGGCTGGAGAGGAGGATAATTATGTGGCAGTAGTGCTCGGTAAATTTCTTGGTTAACTCATTTTTTAACGTCAAAATTATCGTGTGGAATCTGAACTCGTTTGAGAATTAAATTTTATGACTTTATTCATTTGTTCGTGTTTTGCTATCTGCAATTCATCCGCTCTTCTCTCTTCGTCGCTGCTGCAAGACACCAGTGATAATGTGCTCGATGAATAATCACTGTAACTATCACTGTCTAATGCTTCACGAACTTCTTCCAAGGAAAAGTATTGAGATTCAACGATCTCTGCTTCCTTGATGCCGTTGAATAATTTATTCGAGTTTTCTTTTCGATTTTCATTTTCATTTTCATCAGCTGGTTCCTTTGTTTCGATGCTTTCAGTTAATAATATCGCCTGCTGTGAAATTAATTTATACATTTTTAATGGGAATTTACGTAATCAAAATGAAACTTACATTAGATGATAAATCAGCTTTATTGGGTTTTTGACGTGATGCAGCGCTTTGTGACATAACCTGTATAATATCGAATGATGCAATGTAGATGGTGCAAAATGCAAAATGAATAATTAAATTGCATTAAGAAATTACGGTAGATAATTGCTTACCTGCAATACAGTTTGGGCCATAGTTGGTTCTTTTTTTGGATTTAAAATAACAGATGCATTTAAAGGTACATCATCTTTTTCCTCAGTCTGCTTTTGTTGATTAGCAGTTATTAATTTTCTAAAATTTAAATTTCTCTTGTAATTAACACCCAATTAATGATAATTACAGGCAGTTGTTGCACCTGGCTTTGTGTTGAAGTATTTCCTCTGCACCTGGAAATTCTCTCACTGCCTCTTGCAAACTATGTTTTTTCAAAACGAACATGTCAGAATACCCTTTAGAACGAACGTCTGCGTTTCGGCGGTTTCCTCCAGCCAAAGCCAATAAACTAGATGCAATAAATTACTTAAACTCTTTGAAAAAATATATGTAAATAACTTTTTTTTTTTTACCTGACTTCTCCAAATACGCTTCCCTCACCTAGTGTTGCCAACACTACATCTCCATTTTCACCTCCCAGAACTTGAATTTTCCCACTGTTAACGATGTACATTTCTGATCCAACGTCACCCTAGGTATTTTCAAGATTAATTTAACCTATTGTTCATTTTTTACACATATTTTGTACTTTTCTACAGATGTAATCTCCTGGTTGGAACAGCACTGGTTTTAATTTGAGAACCAATTCCTTGAGTAATTCAGTTTCTAAACCCTACATACAAGAAACAAATTATTAAAGGTAAACTGCTATGCTAATTTTAGTTCTATTTACTCTGAAAAGTTGAACTTTTTTCAAAGTATTAAAATGGATGTACAATGCCAGATCTGATTTCATTTTTTTGGGTAGTTGTTGCAAGACTACTTCTTCATCTGTAAAAAGGATAGTGGTCAGTGGGTAACTTTAATAATGATATTAACTTTTCTTATCTACCTATCCCCTTGTTTTCTTGCCAACTGTAGTCAAACCAAGTGTTAATTCTGTCTTGAAGTTCCATAGGGATATTCATATGTTGCATATATGCGTGGATTCTATCTATTCTTTGTCTATAATCTTGTTTGGCTTGGCTTGCAGAGCTTAGTATGTCTTTTATCTAATTTTACAAAATGTGAATATTTATCTATTAATTTAAGTTAAGCGTTTTGGTCACTTTACCTGACCAATCAATATTGCAAATATGAAAACTCCAGCTAACCAACTACACGTATTAAAGACGTATTCATTTTGTTCTGTTGGTTTTGGATTTTTACCAATTGACGTTGCTGCTTTAACAGCAAACAGATAACAGCGAATGTAGCTGAAATAAATGCGCATTAGCAGTTAAAGTTAGCATAAATAAAAAAAAAAAAAAAAAAAAAGTAAGTTACGCATTGCCGACTCCATCATAAGTCCAGGTATTTGATCCCAGCCCCTGGTAGTTAGAAAAGGCGTAATAAGCACAGGCAATCAAGTGATTTAGATATAACAGGTATGAAAAAATTCGAACAATCCTGCAATTAGATTGTGATGTTACTTTGAGTTATACTTTTTTTAAAAACAAATTTACCATACCTGACTATATAAGGACTTTTGGCTTTTCTGTCACACTTATCGAAAAAATCCCAATACACTTGTATCTAAAATATAACAACTAAAGTTTAGTACAATTTAAATCGTTTGATGGCTCAGTTATTTTGATTACTTTTAATAGGCGTGGGATTCGGAAAATAGAATTAACACCAAAATAAAAATACAGCAAATCCGATGGTGTAAGTGATGAAACATCAAACTGAAGTACAATGTAGAATTAATTACTAAAATCTAACCAACTAATATCTTTACAAATTCCATTTACCAAAAACGTGTTTGATTTAATATAGTACTTTGGTATCTCAGATAAATCAGACTTAAAAAAAGTGCATATAATAAGTTATTAAAATATCATATCGTACCACATAAATAATAAATCAATAAATTGAATTATTACCACAATAAGTCCTTTAACCACTAATTTAATTCTGAACTTGAGAAATATATCAGCAACGTAGAAAGCATCAGCCGTATAATCTGCTATCAGCCAATACTTGAGATTGGCAGGTGTTTGGTACGGGAAAACAACTCGGAGAAAAATTCCAACCGAATTATACAGAAAACAAATGAGAAGCAGAAATTGCCATTTCATGTACAAAGCTCCTGAAATGTACCAGAAGTTACGTATAAATTACAAGTGTAATGCACATAATTAATCCCAGACCAACAGACCTTGAGGATTTAGCGGTCTTTTTAACCAATTAGTGCATTTGGTAATTTTCTCAGTCACAGGCCCAGAAATTGAAAATGGAGTGCTCATTCTCGAACTTAAATCAAAAGGTGCATTTTTTTCAAAGATTGAATTCTCACGGCTTCTGTATTCTGGTTCTTCGTCATCAGGATGCTCTTTCAAAGTCAACATTCAATGTATAGAAATACAAATTAAAAAAATGCAAATTATTACCATACCATTAACTGGAGAGTGTACCGCTTCAGGAGTTATTGGTCTTGTTATCATCTCCTTTGCCCTCTCTGTCCTTGCAGACAAAGCTTTGACCAAATTGTTGATCTGTCTTTGAACCATTGAACTTTCAGAACTGAAATGAAATTTATTAAGTTGGCTTTTCTGCCTTACATCACTATATTAAATTTAAAAGTGATAGACATTGCTAGGATGCATATCTAAGATAAGAGCTGAATTTAATTATAAATAATGAAATTTACTTTATCTATACTCACATGTTCAATAATGAACTTCTGAGATCAACATTGTAGAGTTTTCGATCACTTTCGAGTGATTTTGCTTTTCGAAGAATAGAACCTATTAAAAAATGAACATTAAATGTAAGTAATAAATAAAATTAATTGAAATATACCTTCATTATTTCTTCTGTTGGAAATTTCTTCAAAAATTTGAATCTTTTTATCTTGATTTGAATTATCCATTTCTATTAAAGAGAATAATTAATATTTAAAACGAAATACTAGAGACATTTAACCAACTTCTGCTCTCAACGAAGACAGCAAATCTAATAGAATCACAAAGAAAGAAATCAATCAGCTTTCACTCATAATCAATCATTCATGAAATAGGATTTTCTTCTGAACGATTTCTAATTAACTTGATAGCTAATCCCTGACATATGACATGCGTGATTATTCTTGTTAGCATCTACTCACATGAGTGAATCAATAACAGAAGAGTCAAAAGACGTATTAGTATATTTTATTAAAGACCTCAGTCCTTTAGAAAAATATACAGAAAAAATGAAATGCTTCAAGCGTTTTCGATTTATGGTGCAGGTAAAGAAAGAGTTGTATAAAATTTCTACACTTCCGTGTTTGCGAACACAATTTAAGCACTAGATAGAAATATATTCGTATATGTACAATAATTTCAATTTACGTAACTTACAACACTTAAAAATATTTTTTTTTACAAACTCAAAATTTCCGCAAATTTGAAAATAAATTCGCTGCGATACTTTCCATAATTGCAAATTCTTGTCCACAATAAAACTTAAAAAAGGCAAACACAAAAATTGTATCTATTCATAATTTATCCGTCATAAAATAGTCGTTTCAAAAACTTGTAAGTAATGTGTATATTTGTATAATTCACGAAGTAAGCATCGGAACGTCAAAAAGATCGCAAACGCCCTCTGTTTCGTCTAGATTGTAGTAATAATCTCGCGCGCTTGGTGGCGGACTCAATGGAACCAGTGGAGAGAACACTAAAAAATATTTAAAAAATATTTTAATTTTCGTAAAATAAATAAATGTAGAAAAAACGCATACTTTCGGCTGCTATTAAATCCTCGATTAATTCCATGGGACAATCTTAAAATACAACAAAAAAAAATTATAACTTAAAAATTTAATACTTTTTAAATCAATTTTAATACCTTTATCCGAGTCTGCATAATCCATCGGTATCGTTTCCTTTGTACTTTCATCTACTTTACCTAAAAAATTAAATGGTTAAAGTTTAAAAAATGATGCAAAATAAAAAAAATAAAAAAAAATTACTCGTTGCTATCTGCACGGGTTCGTTGATTATTTCAACTTTACTTTTACTCTTGGTGGTCGTGGCCACAGCTGCTTGCTGCGCCGCTTTCCGCGGAGACATTCTTCTTGGCGGTGGACTGGAAACTTCGGGAGCGACGTTGACGGCTGGTGTCTGCTTCTGTGTTGTTTTCGTATTCTTCACTGCAGCTGCCGCCGTCGTTTTTGCTTGAGCTGCTTTCGCACTTCTCGTGAGAGGCACGTTTTCCTTAGCAGGCGGTTTTTTCTGCTAAATGAAAATAAAAGTTGCAATCTTTTCAACCAACACTGTGCTATACAATACCAATTCTGGTATTTTTTCGATTGGTTTCAGAATGTCGGTTGGTGGTGGTACCTGGATGACTATCGGGCTTCCCGTGTCACTTTCCTGATTAACTAACAACACGAAAATAGGCCCATTCTTGCTTTTAAGATGGATTTGATAGCGTTTCTTTTGCCCAGTCAACTACAAATCAAATTGCTGTCAGTTTAGGTATCAAAAAAATTAAATTTTATGAATATACTTCCGGCTGAGGTACTTCGAGACTCGTGGCTGACGGTGCTTGGAACGTGAGCATCGTTTCTCCGGGAAAACAGGTACAAACATCTTCGTGTTTAACGAATGTGTAATTGTAATTTGAAATATCTTCTGTTACGTTCTTGATGCTTTGTTGCACCCAGGATTTATGCATGTCCAGCTCCTGTTCCTTTTTCTCCAACTCCTCGATTTCTTCCTTTAAATTTACAAGACGGTCCGATATTTCCCGCGTGTTGCAGCCTGGTCCTGCACCCCTAAAAATATTATTTTGTTTTTAATTTTTTTGCGTTGTTTAAAATTTTAATTTTTAAAAGTAAATTAAATTTTACTGACTTCCATTGAATACTGTTTTTGGATTTTTTTTCTATTAAGCCGATGCCTTCTAACACGTTGGTTATGTCGTAAATTCTTCTTTTTTGACGTACGGCTAATGTATCGGCTGCCTAGAGGAAAGAGCGAATTGATAAGCACTTTGGTCTCGATAACTTTGGTACAACTTCGTTATTCAAAGTGCTTGCAACGTATTTAAAGACTTTAAATTAAACTTACAACTTTTAAATCTAATACTCCATCTTTTGCTTCTTGCAATAGTGATACAAATTTTGTTGTGAGCAGACCTAAGCTCTTCTCATGCCTACTCGGTGTGCTTGCTTCAGCCATGTTTGTTGACCGTTAAAAATTAAATAAACCCATACAGAGTTTTCCCTTTTTTTAAAAATAACTTAGAACGTTGCAATTAATAAACATTCAACGCCGTATGATGCTGTAAGATAAAAAACATAAAAAGAAGTTATATAACTATTAATTAAAAATCAAAGAAAGAAAGTAATATTTACAAATTTTAACACCAGGACCACCAGTGGCGCTGCAGCCATTTGGCGCGGAAGCGGCGTTTTACATTTCGATATCGAACGCGTGCATAGTTTGAGGCATTCATCATGGATCCAGGCGATTTCGGCGAGTTATTACACCAAGCAGAGCAACTGACAGCAGACATAGATAGCAATGGCGAACTTCCACGAGTCGAAAGAAATCTTAGACAAATTCTTGAAGTTGGTCAGCAGATGTGGACTCGAACTGCACAAGTCACGAGTCGAGATTCAACAGACGTGAAAGCGTAATAAAATTGTTTGTTAAATATAAAAGTAAACTTCATAAACATATTTATTGTCACAGATCTATTTTACTGGGATCCCGTGGATTTGATTTACCTCGCGTGTCGCAAAAACTCGAGTCTTTAAGCGTCGCAAAGACCTTTGAACCTCTCGAACCAGTTCGAGAAACGGACATTCACGGTTTTTTGAGAAATGAGAGGGAAAATGCAATTCTAACTGTGATAGAAGAAGCTAGGAAAAAGGTAAATTCGAAATATACAATTTTCATTTAATGAAAATGAAAAAAAAATTAATTAAATTGGTGTTTTTGAATCTTGCAGACATTCGATAGAGCCGAAGAAATTCATTGGGAGTGTCTCCAGAACGAATGGGAGGTTGAAAAGCAGAAAATTCTAAACGGATTGCTCGGTTCGGTTGAAGATGACTTTGAAATTACCATAGAAAGAGAGGTAATAGTTAGAAACTAAATCCACATAATTTGAAGTTAATTTTAAATTTTTACCAGACGAGTGTGGCCGAGTCGTTGGTGATGAAAACAAGAACCGTAATGGATAATGTGGAGCTCACATATGCAAGACAAGTGTTTATGTACAACGAACAAGTCGTTCAAGGTGGAATAAAACCGAACTTAATTACTAAATTCCAAGAAGTAGCTGAAAAATTAGACGATAAGGTAAAAAAATAACAACAATAATAATTAGTATGTTTCTTATATTAATTTTTTATAATTTAGAATGTTGTTGATCTGTGGAATATGGTGAAATACATGAGCGATGTTCCAATTAAATTCGGAAAGGATACCCTTGCAGCTCGAATTTCACCTGCGATGCAAATAGCTTCTGTAAATCAAGCCAGAAAATATCTAGAAGACATGTAACATTAATAATTTAATAATTTTTATCTACATTTAATTATTTATAACCATAATAATTTACTCAGGTATGTCAAATATATCAAGACAACTGTGTACGGAAATTTTGAGAAAACAGCTTTAGTTGGAATTCCTGGCATTTATCAATTGGTTCATGCATATTTGGGTTTTCATCCTCCGGTAAACGTTCACGCTCTCGAAAATGTACTGATCAGCGACCGTCATGCGTGGCCAGTCATTTATTACTGCATTCGGTGTGGTGACTTGAAAGCTGCAATCAAAGCAGCAACTGTAGCAGGGTAACTAATTGTGATATTAAAAATTTGGAAGTGAAACTTAATTTATATTTATTTTTATCTTTTTAGTCAAAGTCTGAGCGATTTTGTGCCATTCTTAACCGAATATGCAAATTCTGATAAAAGACAATTGAGTCCAGCGAGTGAAAATAAAATCCACATACTTTACAAACGTTCTGTTCGGAATAATCTGGATCCTTACAAAAGGTATGTTATTTTTAGTGAAATAATAATGTATATAAAATAAGTTATTTATTTTATTTTTAGGCTTGTATTTTGTGTTATTGGGGGCTGCGACATCAACGACGATCACACCGAAGTGGCTGATAAAGTCGATGATTATCTGTGGCTAAAATTGTGCCAAATTCGCACTGAAGATAAAAATGAAGTTTTACAACAGGAGTACATGACTCTGGCTCAACTTCAAATTAAACTTTTAGAAGAATACGGTAGATTTACTTTAGTTTATTTATTAATAATAGGTAATTAGTACTAAATATTCGTGTCTGTACTTTTTAGGTGAATCTCACTTCAACGCTTCTCAACAACCGTTTTTATACTTCCAAGTACTGTTTTTGACAGCTCAGTTTGAAGCTGCAATTGAATTTTTATCGCGAATGGATCGTTTGAAGAGTCACGCAGTTCACGTTGCTCTTAGTTTATACGAATTGAATTTGTTGGCACTGCCACATGATGTCAATGCTCCCTTACGTTAGTAAACTAAATTTATCAGTTTTTGGTGGCTAAGTAATTTAAATAAAATTTTTATTTTGCAGTGTACAAAGACAATGCAGACAGGCCTCCATCGAGACGTCTGAATTTCGCTCGTCTTGTTATGATTTACAGTAAAAAATTCCAGTCCACCGATCCACGAGAAGCAGTACAATATTATTATTTCTTGAGAGATCTAAAAGGACTGAAAGGAGAAAATCTGTTTATGGCTTGTGTCAGTGAATTGGCATTAGAAACGAGAGAAGTTAGTATTTTTTCTTCCATTTCTTGATGCAATTTATTCCAAAATCTAATTTATTTATTTCTAGTTTGAAATGCTGCTTGGGAAACTGGAAAAAGATGGCTGCAGAACACAAGGCTTAATCAGCATGTTCCACAACGATACTCAAAAAGTCGTCGAATTTGTGGCTGCCTATAGCGAATCGAAAGGGTTGTTTGAAGATGCGGTGAAGTTATACGACTTAGCTCAGGTTTGTTATTTAGTAAGTTTTGTGAATAATTTTTAATTACAATAATTTGTAAATTTATAGTTGCATGTCAAAGTGCTTGCATTGATGAACAAATTACTGGGAGAAGTTGTTAGTCAAGCAGATGTGAGTTATTCACGCCGAGAAAGACTTCATGCTTTGGCGCACGATATTGCAACCAGATATCGGTCGATGGACTTAGCAGCTTCAAAGGATGCAGCAGGAACATTTTTTTTGTTGCTGGATCTCATGACATTTTTCAACCAATATCACTCGCAGAACTACCAAGCCGCAATTGATGTATGCATTTATAAAGACTGTCAGTGGTGTCGTGTAGTAATCGATTTTATTTTTTATTTTAAAGATCATGCAACGGTTACGCATTATTCCATTCAAACAGGAAGAGGTTGAAGATAGAGTGAACATGTTTAGATTATATTCAGAAGAAGTGAGGAAAAATTTTCCAGACATCCTGCTCGCGAATATGACTGTTTTATATACATTTTGCAAAAGTGCAAAGTATGTTTTTGTATTTTCATTTGACTTTAGTTTTTGATTGTTTTATATATTTTTTTTTATAGAAACCCTACTGCTTCTTTGTCCGTGTCAACTCAAAATGCACAGGAAGATAAGAGAGATGATGTATTGTAGTGATACACTTAAATTTGTTCACTTAAATAATTGCTTTTTTCCTTTTTTTTTGTAGTACATCTCCTATTTGCGAAAACAAGCCAGAGCAATCATCACATTTGCTGGCATGATTCCGTATAGATTGCCCGGCGACACGAATGCAAGACTCGTTCAATTGGAAGTACTTATGAATTGAAATGATTGTATTTCGATATTCTGGATCTTTTTAAACAAGATATACATCGTTTTTTCATTGACAAGAATAAATTAAAATTATATTACTAAATACATTTGTTCTTAGAACTCTGAACTACAAGAAACTGGAGTTACACTCAATCCACCACTCAGATCAATGCTTTTGCCTTCTTTGTCCTAAAAATAAGAAAAGTTTATTTTTTTGTTTTTTGGAGTGCTAAAATCAATTAATTACCGCTTTGTAATCCAGAAACATTTCTTTGAAAGCAAAGAAGTCAGAAAAAGTGAGCAAGATTTCAAACACTTCACCTTCGAGTTCTGACCTTCTTGATCTGAAATTAAGAGTTTTAATTCAGTTCAATCGCTTTATTAATTTCGACTTGCATAAGTTGCTTTGTGAATTCTTCCATTGAGAAATTTAGCATTCTGTTTCGTAATTGTTGTTCTAAGTACTTTTCAATGAGACTGTTCTGTAAACAGAAAAACAATATTTTCTTTTTTCAATTTAAAAGAATTAAATATTGCTATTTCTTTATTACATATTCTTGAAATATATCCATATATTCCAATTTATTTTCCTCTGTATTTTCAAAGTTTTGGTAATACTTGTTCATAAAATCAAGTTGAAGTTTCCTAAAATCGTCATCTGCAACATACACTTAAAATAGTGAGTTTTTACTTTATTCGTACTTAAACTACATCTTACCCAGAATAATGTCTTCGATGTGCCCAATTGTGGTGTCGAAAGAAACATCATTTGTTGAACTATAAATATCAATTGCGTATGTGTTTAACCGCAAAACATTAATTCCAAGTAACATACTGGCCATTTAGAATGATTTCTCCTTCCTCAAAATCCATTTCCAGAGATGGCGATTCTAATAGGAAAAATTTTTAATCATTATCAACAAATATCGACAGCAAATTCTGAAATCAAACAGTTAGCAGCATTTATAGAACAGTTTGATACATCTTTTAAGATTTTCCACTGACCGCCGAAAGCTGCCATTCCAAATAAACAGTTTGTGCTGCCACCTGGTGAGAAATTCAAATTTTGCTACGACTGTTTACAAAGCGCTATTTGAAAGCGGGAAAATTGAAAGAAAATGGCTGATATGGACCTCTCGGATGGTTTGGATGAAAATGCTTTCTTTAAGAAAGAAGAAGTATGGCCTGAGGTTTACACAACAGAGGAAATATCCATGGAAGAACGGATTACTATTTACGCACAAGAAATTTTAGCGGGAACGAGCTGCAGTGGAATCGAAGCTGCATTTGTTGCTTACGTCGTGAATAACGTCGAACCCGTTGGTTGGAAAGCCATTTGGCGCAACACTCCTTTGACATCACCCTTAAAAGTTGAACATGACTTTGTTGTCGAAGTAATAAGTTCAAATACGAGTGAAGAAATTGCTTCATTATCATTACATTATATCTTTAATTTCAAGGTTAGAGATGTGAGTCAAGTCGCTTTAAAAGCTGATGTAGAAATCAAGAGTTTGTTGTCATCCGTCGCAGCCGAGGATTTAATGGAACTAAAGAAATTCCTGAGCATTCCGCTTCATGAAGTTCCTCTTTGTGAATTATTTACGGTATTTGAGCCGTCAAATAATGACTTTGAAAAAACAGCGTTTGCTATTGATATTGTCAGGTATATTTGGGAGTTACTGTATAATAATTTCACATTTTATAACATCTTTGTGATTTAATCTAGATTTTTCTACGATTATATCTGGCGCCCTTGGGATGATGACGACGACGATTACTACTTTGTCGACCGTCATTTAACGTCGAGGATTAAATTATTCTACGACATAAAATCTGGAATTGTTTCTCCCTGCAACTCAGGAAAAATCTTCGAACTTCTGCACGAAGCAAAAGAAGTTCATTTTGAAATTCAAAAACTGCAACACGATATGAACGCGGATGACGTCAATGTTGAACTGAAAGAGCAAGACGTCTTAAACATTTTCCTTTTGAACCAGAAGTTAGACGACATCAGAAGGCAACTTCAATTATTTGAAAATCCATTATTAAAGTAGATATTTATAACCCTGAATTAAGTTTTCCAGCTTTTAAATACTCTATATTTCAGTACTTTGGTCAGACAAGAAGATTTTACGTTAAAAAACAGCATCCGTGGCCAAAGACCAAGCGGTGAAAAAGTCATTCACCTCGTAGCTGAAAAATTCACTGTGGCAAATCTGCAAGTATGTTGTTGTTGCTATTATTAAATATCTCATTCTTTTGTTAATATTTGATTGATGCGTTATTTAATCAGAGCTATCTCGCCGAATTACCATCAGACGCCATTGTCGAGTTCCATCAGTCGCTGAATAAAACAATTAGTGGATGTTACGAAGATGATACAATTTTAGTTCTTCCGGGAGAGTACTCGTGTGAGGAATTGACATGGTTGGATGAATCCATCACCTTAAAAGGCAATTATTTTTAATATTTGTTTATTTATGATTATGACGTTTAATTTGCAACTTATATTTTTTTTTTTTTTTTTTTTTTTTTTTTTTTTTTTTTTAGGTTTGGGTAAAAATCCTAACGATACTGTCATTAAAAGTTCTGGAAATGGAGATATTTTCGTAAATTGCGAAGCGGATTCGCTCACACTTGCTAACATCAAGTTAGAGTTTAACTCAAGTGTAACATGTGGTTTAATGGTTCATCGCGGCAGAACTATTTTGGAAAATTGCGAAGTATCTGGTTCGCACACTGGTCTTTGTGTGATGTCAGGTGCAGAAGTTAAAATAAGCAACTGTAAAATACAAGATGCCAGTGTGAGAGAAAAAAAAATATATAAAAGCAATTTATGTAGCTTCATTTTTAAATTTATTTATTAAATTTTATTCTATTTTTAGATTACCGGTGTTGAGTTGCGAGCAGGAGGATTGATGCAGCTGTGTAAAAGTACAATTAAAAATTGCGGAGTTGCTGGTGTTTCGTTACAAGTATGTGAGGACTCGGAAGAAGCAAATCGGGTTTCAGCTACTATAGAAGATACTCGTATTGCTGATAACGCACGATATGGTCTTGTGTTGACCACGGGGCAAATCTCACTGAATAACGATGACATGGTTAAATTTGAAGTTGAAAACATCCGTGTGATTAAAAGGTTCGGTAGTTTTATATAGGTAGAATAAATAAATAAAGGATTGAATTAACAGGGTTTACATTTATATATAGGTTTCCCCAACATTGCTTGCAAATAAAAAAGAATGTTTTTGAGAAAAATAAAGGTGGAGATGTAGCAGTGGCGAAGAACGACCGCGAAAACAAGGAAATCAACTAATGTGAATTATTATGCGATGATTTTGATGAATTTTGTAGATTACATTTTTTACACTGAAATAATAAAAGCCATACTTGAAAATTTGTGTTCGACGAGTTGGTCCCTTGAGCAAATAGCGAGCGCCAACTGGCGGTGACTTCAGTAGTTACTGTTGCAGCGCGAAATTCAAACGTTAAATTTAGGGACTGATGTCAGATGTTGTTAAATATAAATTGTATTACGCTGTCTGAGCTTACTACTTTAGGGTAGAAATATTTCATATGTTTAAAAGTTATTTAACTATTACAATGATGAAATAGAATTAGTGGAGAAATACAAACACTTTATTTTAATTTTAAACTACAAAGGCATAAAGAACACGACACAATATTATCTCATTAAATCAATCGTTCATGTTTGTAATTAACTTATTAGTGAGATAAAAGCGAAAAAGCGATACTCTAACAGTTTTGTAAAAGCTCATTGTGCGCACAAGTGTGACCTTAAATTTATTCTGAGCTCGTTTGTACGGAGCCGAACATTTTATTTTTAGTTAGATCATCTAAGTCATACCTGAAAAATTGTCATAACATCGCAAATCAGTTTTCACTCATTTTATAAGAAAAAAATAAAACTGCAAGCAAAATATAAAATGAAAATACACACTTAAGAAAAACCATAATTTAACCTTTAAAACAATTTTTATCTTGAAATAAATAAAAAAAAAATTGTTTTGATCATGTAATTCGCCCAAATGCCAATTTTCATGCTACCCACTTACAGATTAAATTTTTTTACGTAACTTTTTATCTTTTCACTCAATTCATGGTCTAGTTTATGCCCAATTTGTTTTAATAAACAGCGCACGGCCTTGAGAATCACGGAAACGGCTTCAATTGGCCCAATTGAATATAATTTTGTTTTGTCTATGCACCGCAGCCCTTGTAAATTTCCCCTTCTGAGTTCTGACAGCTGATACAAACTTTACATTTCAACACAAAAAAAAATTAATTTTCCCAATTAATTCAAATTAAACTGTTTAAATTCCGCGAACGAAAAGTAGTTAAATTTAATTACAAAATGCTATTTTCTCAGTTCATTGTTTTGGCGTGACGTAGTGACTGAGAGCACGTGGATTGGAAGAGGCGCATTCATCGCCGAACCACTCGAACAGAAAGGGTTGTTTGTAGCAGACGCTCCTTGTGATGGCAAACTAAAAGTTACACATCACTGTCAACTGCAGAATGAATGGACGCGCGCATTTCAGACCAACAAACAACAATGCTGCAAACAGAAATGAGATGACTAATCAACTATATCCAGCTTATCCCGCTTCTGCACAAACGCTGATCTGGCATCCGATGATGTTCAATCCCTTTAACAATGTTGGAAATGGTAATTTGTTTTACAATGCAGCTCCACCCATTCCGCAGTATTGTTTACGACCTGTTTATACGACTTCTTCATCCGCTATTCAACCTTGCAATAATTTACGGATGAATTTGCATTCCTTTAATGATCCGTGAGTATTTTTTGTTCTTATTTTTTTTTTTTTTTTAATTTTAAAATATTTTAAATATTACTTTATTTAAATAAATTGTTTAAAATTTTGCTTCTGCTAAATTTAATTCACGTTTTCATTTGATGATAAGAAAATTATCGTTTTTACATAGTAAAAGTTATTGCGTGTGACGTCACATATGTCGCAGTGAACTTAAATATGGCGCTGCACGTGTGAAAACGTGTGTAACTTTTCTCGCTGCTACATAAAACATAAAAGTAAAAATAAACGTAATGTATTTTGTAAAAGAATTTACGATTGATATTTTCAGTTTTTTATCTACAATCAACTTAAATCCCAATCTATTTCCCTACATTTCATCGCGGTTTGGGATGAGCGCTGCACCAGACAAAATCGTTGCACTGCAGGTCGAGAAATGTGATGAAACATCAAAGACAGGGGAAAAAAGAAAACACGACGATGACAATGAGCCCAGAGATCGGAAAAAGGTGACCAATTAAAAACAGATTCTTATCCTTACGTCTTACCCAAAGTGGCTACAGATTTTTTCTAAAAAATTACTGCAAGGTAATTGGCTTTAATCCAATCCTATATTTTGGCAACTCAGTTTTAGCCCAGGTTGAGTTTAGGTGAGATGGCCAAACGCCAACCGCTGAAGTTGATTTTTATTAACAATAAACCCCCAACATTTATAAATTCATCAAAAACTGTTTTAAAATATGACACTTTTCTTCCTAAAATAGTCAATTACCTGAAAAGTTGATTAAAAGTGACTAAACTATTTTTTCCCCCTAGACTTGCACATCACCCAATTGTGTTTTAAATTTAGAGCTGAAAACATTAAACAGATTAAATTGCTCAATGCCCAGAGCCTTAAACTGATAAAAGAATGTGTTAAACACGAATTAATTGGTTCCATCGAGATTTTCTCCCTGAAAAACCTAAAAATAAAAACACTCGTCAGATGGGAGCAATTCAATTTGACATTGTAATTCAAAACTTAAAGAAAATTTTTTATGGGAAGAAGCATGTGGTTTGCACGTTCTACTTGGTAGCATTTTGGCGTCGATCCAGTCTGAAATGTGCATTTTGTACTTTTAATTGTTTTTGTTGATGATTGACGGCTGAAATATCAACAGCGATGGAGCGAGGAGAATTTTTCTGTTTTAAAATATAATTTTTTTATTTCAGGTGAAACAAGAAACGAAAGCTTTGAAGGCGAAAAGACCTGGATTTACAGAAGAGAGATATAACGAGACTAGTTATTACGAGGATAACGGTAGAAAAAAATAATTAAAATTGTTCTAGAAGTTGATAAAATTGAATTTATTTACAGGTTTGCGGAAAGTGTATCCATATTACTTCACTTTCACTACATTTTGTAAAGGAAGATGGGTTGGGCAACCCATTTTAGAGATATTTGCAAAAGAATTCCGTGCGCATCCACCCGAAGAATACGTAAATAACATTAAAAACAACAAACTCGAATTTTAATTAATGTTTTTATATTATTCCGTTAGGAGCGCTCGATAAAAACGGGAGCAATTACTGTAAATTACAATAAAGTTGACGTTACGTATAAATTACAACACAACGATTTGTTGGCAAACACGGTGCACAGGTAAAATTGAATTGAGAGTCTTAATTCAATTTTTTTCTAGAATTTCCTTTGAAAACAGATCAAGTAAACCCATACACCCTCATTTTCAGACATGAGGTTCCTGTTGCCAATTTTCCCATTGAAATCCTGCATGAATGTGATGATCTTATAGTTGTTGATAAGCCACCGTCCATTCCAGTGAGTTTACATAGATTTTATTTCTTTTTCTTTTTATCATTCTGATTTTTATTAGTAAAAATGCTTTTAAAGTCTGTATCAGTGCATAGTTGTCTGACTTTTCCAGGCACGAGGTACCTGTGCTGGCCAGTGATTTAAAACTCTTGTTTGTGAGCGCAGATTTGGTTGTGGTGGACAAACCTTGTTCCCTGCCTGTGAGTAATTTTCCCCCTAAGAAGATAGAGTTACGGTATTAGCGTAGAGTTAGTTTGCTTTTAGTGTTTTTTCAAAGATTTTTCTGATTTTGGAGTCGTGTGTGAATTTTTTTATGACGTATTTTATGTTGTGGTTAAGTCTCACAGGAAGGGAACAGCATAAAATAAAATTAAAAAAAAAAAAATTTAAGTGTTTTCGCCTACGTTGTGGTTAGATTACAGTTTTTTTTCTTTCTTTTATGTGGTTTTAGGTTCATCCATGTGGCCGCTATCGTCATAACACTGTTGTTTTTATATTAGCGAAGGAATTTAATTTGAAAAACCTCAGAAGTAAGTTTTTATTTCTTCTTAATTTTTATTTATTTATTTTTAAATCTTTATATTTTTCATAGCAATTCATAGGCTCGACAGGTTGACTTCTGGTATTCTTTTATTCGGTCGAAGTTTGAAAAAAGCGCGTCAACTCGAGCACGAAATCAGGAGCCGATTAGTGATTAAGGAATATGTTTGCAGAGTCGTTGGCGAATTTCCCACGTATTATATTTATTAACTACGATAATTGCTAAGAAAATTTGTTAAATAAATCTATTTTCATAGTGAAAATATTTGCTGCGAAGAACCAATCGAAGTTGTATCTTATAAAATCGGAGTTTGTCGAGTCGGGCCTAACGGAAAACAGTGTAAAACAGAATTTGAGCGACTGAGCTTCAATGGTGAAACATCAGTCGTTTTGTGTAAACCCCATACAGGACGGATGCACCAAATCAGAGTTCATTTACAATATTTGGGTATATTTTTGAATAACATTTGAATATTTTAATAAATATTTAAGAGAATTTTTTAAGTAGGTTATCCAATTGTGAACGATCCATTATACAACCATTCTGTGTTTGGACCTGAAAGAGGTAAAGGAGGTCGTGTTGGAAAGACAAATGAAGAACTGACTGCAGAACTGATTCGAATTCACAACGCCGAAAATTGGCTTGGAATTGATTGTGATGATGTAAATGAATTCAGTCTTCCTAAACAGGAAGTAGAAGTTACTAGCAACGATTTAACTGATAGTGAGTCTCGAATATATGAATGAGTAGTTTCCGAAATGAATAAATGAGCATTTCCCTATTACTTTAGATCAAACAACGGTTGATGAATGCACGTTTACTGACAATTGTGCGGATGAAATATTAAAAATTGAAGCAAATGCAGATGCGGAGGCGGATGTAGCAGTGACACCTTCACCGCCGTCTGAGAAATTGGGCAATTTGTCTGTTACTTTAGATGTTACTAAAATAGTGAAAGATTTAAATTGTTCCGAATGTAAAGTTAAATACAGGGATCCAAAGCCGAAAGATCTGGTTATGTATTTACATGCATGGCGTTACCAAGTAAGAATTTCTGGTGTTTATTTATGTTTGGCATAAAGTATTAATGAGGATTTATTTCATTTTTTTAGGGTCCGGATTGGAAATTCGAAACTAAATTACCGAAGTGGGCAAATGAAAATTGATGATTCGAGAAATTGTTATCGAACAATATGTTTAGTAATTTAAGATTTTAATGTATGTGTTAAATTTAAGTTGGAAATAAAGTTCGAATGGAAATGAGCTAAGGTTTTTAATTACTTTCAGTAAGTTTTCAGTAACTTCCTCGCGCCATCTAGTGAGGGATTTTGCAAATACCCACTTATCTCGCCCTGCTTTGAGCAAGGATTGCTCTAAGTATGAGCATGAATTTATCAACGAACCTACAAATTTATCTTAAGTTATTTAAATTTAAATTAAATCATAACTCCGTCCATCATTGGTGGAGATGTGCGAGTTCGAGTCCATCTGAAATTATCGTAGATGCTGACCATTGTGAGGAACGTTACGATCAGACCGATTATTATGAAGAAAATGGTAAAAAGAAAACAAACTTTTAGTCTTTTACTAAAATTTAAAGTTTAATTATAAAGGCTTGAGAAAAGTTTATCCATATTATCACACATTCACCACATACTGCAAGAAACAATGGATTGGACAAACATTAGTAAAAATATTGCCAAAATATTTTCGCATGTATCCGGCTGAAGAATATGTAAACAAAAGTTTTGGAATTTGTAATGAAATTATATTTATTTTATATTTTTATGTTTACAGATTCGTGCTATCAACGCGGGAGAAGTCAAAGTCAACAACATTAGGATTGACAAATCTTACAAACTAAAACGAAGTGACGTTCTTACATCCACAGTGCACAGGCATTAAACATAAATACAAACATTGCTAAATTCAGTTTTTATAAATATTTAGTTTTTATTTCCAGACACGAAGCAGCTGTTACGAATTTACCAATTGAAATTGTGCACGAGTGTGATAATCTAATAGCAGTTGATAAACCATCATCTATTCCGGCGAGTTCAGACCAAACTAAAACAAAAAACTTAAAAAATGAATAATTAAAATTATTCTTTAGGTTCATCCTTGTGGTCGTTACCGATATAACACAGTGACTTTTATTTTAGCAAAAGAATTGAATCTTAGAAATCTGAAAAGTAAGGAGAGAAATTTTTTAAATTTAAAACAACTGTTTGTGTCATTAATTCGTGGTGTTATTTTCAGTGTTTCACAGACTGGACAGTTTGACATCCGGTTTACTGTTATTTGCAAAGAATAGTAAAACCTGCCACAAATTTCAGAACGAAATACGATTTCAAAAAATAAAAAAGGAATATGTTGCAAAAGTGGTGGGCGAGTTTCCGATGTAAGTAAGTAATAAAATATAACATTATTATGTTTAATTTTATTAAACTTACGGTAACTAAACTATATTTGTAGGGGTACAGTTTGCTGCGAAGAACCAATTGGAGTTTTTTCTCACAAAATCGGTGTTCATAGAACTAGACCAAATGGTAAACCGAGTAAAACAATATTTGAGAGATTAAGTTACGACGGTCAAACATCGGTTGTATTGTGTAGACCTCTGACAGGTAGAACACATCAAATACGAGTTCATTTGCAGTATTTAGGTAATTTCGATTTATTTTAATCTGGTTAAGGCAAATTGATATTTAATGCGATGTATTACAGGGTATCCTATTGTAAATGATCCATTGTACAATCATCCGGCATTTGGACCTGCGAGGAGTAAAGGAGGAATTCCTGACGAATTTGCTGAAGAAATAATTGGAGAATTAATGCGACATCATAAAACAGATACCTACATCGAAATTGATTGTGACGTAGAAAATGAAAACTTCACCAGGCATGGTATAAAATTATATTTTGTCGTTTTTAAAATAAAAAATAAAAATTATTTCTCCTAGTTCAAGGGAAGTCATCAGTTTCATCAGTAGGAAAATCAAATAGCAACTTATTACCTTTCACCGATGCAAAATTAGTAACCGATTCGAATTGCATTGATTGTAAAAGAGTTCATCTCGATCCGACACCAGAAAAGCTCGTTATGTATTTACATGCATTGCGATATCAGGTAGTAACTGTTGCATGTATAAAACACACGGCTGGTTGTAATTTGGTTAATTGTTTATTTCAGGGCACCGATTGGAAATTTGAGACTCAATTACCGAAATGGGTAACTGAAAATGTGAGGCACTAATTCGGTTTATTTAGACCTTAATTTGAACAATTGATTATGAATACGTTTAAAGAAGTGTTTGCTTTCAAATTTGTTTAATTATGAATTATGCATGCAATAAATAAATGAAAATAAAATTTGCATTATTGGTCAATAGATGGCAGCACTATGCATAGAGCTGTTAAAATTTTGAAGTTTAGAGAAAATACTCAAGTAAAAATAAAACTTTAATTATTTATAGTAACTAAATAAAGAAGATAAATAAAGTCTCTTTACTTATAACTTGTAAACGCAAGCAAAATCAGCAAGGTGTTGACGATTTCCTCGTCTTTCACCAATCGCCAGATTTTTGCGAAGGGAGAAATCCATCTTGCGGCCAGATTGTGCAACTACAATTTTTTAATCTCTCATATTTTTTAAGGAATAAACAAATAAACAATAGCTACAATTTAGTACATTTCAACAAACACACGTTACCGAAATGCAGTTTGCAAAAGAGATGGACAACGAAAAACGAGCTCGGCTTCTTCAGTTTGTCACCAGATGTCGGGTGCCAGTGGGTGGTTTCTCGGAGTCGGAGTTAATGCTTAATGGGTAAAAATAAGAATTTGTTAATTTAAACTGGTTTGCCTTAATTATTATTGCTTTGAAATATTTCAGGAAGCAACGGACCTCAAAGATACGTGGTTGCCACGGAGTCACACATGCTTCAATAGACTTATCACCATATAAGAGTTACGAGTTACGTTGGAAAACTTACCGATGCTATTGAGGAAACCGAAGGATTTACGCAAAAGTAAATAATTTTGACTTATTCTTGTGAATCATGTGCAAGTTGTCTTGGTTGTGATCATTTGTTAAACTAATTGTAAATTGTAATCACTTTGGCCTCCTGTCGTTATTTAATTTTATCCGGAGTCTTGGGATGACGAATTGATATTTACAAAAAAATTTAACATCAATAATTTATTCAGAATTACAATTTAACGAGTATAAAATTAACATTGTGTGCATTATGTCAGTTTGATCCGGAGTCTTGGGATGACGAATTGATATTTACAAAAAATTTAACATTAATAATGTATTCAGAATTACAATTTAACGAGTATAAAATTAACATTGTGTGCATTATGTCAGTTTGATCCGGAGTCTTGGGATG
>JAQFZP010000858.1:0-25918 GCA_034695745.1 Geophilus truncorum | reverse complement strand
TAATACAACGATTCCAACAAAATCTTTGACTAAGAATGTCAAAATTAAACTAATATGAAAGTTTTAAAAAACGTTTTAAGGATGTTAGGAAAAACATAACATGTTGAAAAGAAATTCGAATATCTTCAAATGATTTTTGGAAATAAAATTATGATATCAATCAAAAAGAGACAAACACAAAATTATTCTAAGCAGTATGATTTTATTTAAAGAATTGTTCACACTATAATTAATAATACACAAATTATCTTTATAAGTACAGTTTTAAGTTCAGTTTTCCGCTTCTGCGATGAGTACACTTCTATCATTCAACTTTTGCAAATCACGAAAATTACCTTTCATCAAATCGTCTGCTTTATACGTCTTCTTTAAATTCTTAAATTTCTGCAACTTGATTTATCATTAAAATTATTAATTGCTACTCAAATGAATAAAAACATAAAGTACTCTTACATCTTTCTCAGAAATTGAAATATGTTCAGTAAAAACTGTCCAAATCACAACTTCACTACAGTTAGGCGTTGTCAGAGATCCATTATACCGATAAAAATTCGATATATTGTGTGGAAGAAGACGACGAATATTAAACGGTGAAACTTGAGATTTACAATCCTTATATTGTACGTTCTGTAATTCACGGGCAATAGTGTTTATGGCTAAATCCGACGTTTCCCCAACCTGATAATTATATACAATACTTTGAATAAAATTTTAATGTTAAAATTAATTTAGAACCTTATAGAAAGCTCCCAGAACTGCCAATGCATCTGGTTCATTAGATTGAATGGCACTGATAAGATTACCAAATTTAGAATTATAGTGAACTAAATGACCCTATAGCTTGTAACTGAGCATTAGTAATGCAATAAAACAAAAAACAACATTTATTAACAACAAACTTCTAATGGAGCCTGATGTCCATTTAAGGTGTGTTCTGCATCCCAATGGAAGTGGACACTGTGTAATTTGTATATTGTATTTTGTATGAATCCACCATCTTTAATTTTAGGTTCAGTTGTTTCTAACATAATCGAAACTGAAAATAATTATTATTAAAATGAATGCTTTTTAACTGTGAAATTCAGTACCTGTGTGACCGTTGTTTTCAATATAAACACTTGTTGCCAATTTGTTATAATTTATTAAATTTATTGGTTCCATTTTTTCAGGTTTAGCACTTGTGGAATTTAAGTTGATGGGTGACTGACGTTTTCCACAACAGATTTTAGTGGGTTTGTCATTTAGGTGACACCAAAACTGTTGGTCTGATTCAGTAAAACAAAAACTATAAACATTGAGAGTTTACTGTGTGTCATTACCAGCTTTCAGCTGCATATTTGTGGCGCCACCAATAGAAATAAAAATTGGTTCTCTGAAGAAAAATGACGCCATTTTTATGAGCTGAAATCTGATAATGATATATATTTACTTTTATATTTCCAATATTTGTACGAGTAATGTTCACGTTCGTAATATTTTATGGGTTGCACAGGAATGTAATTAGCATGTACAGGTGAATCACGAATACTTTTACCAAGGAGGTGAGAAAATTTATGTTGTTGATTGTGATCTTTGTTGGATTCAGAGTCAGTTGAAACTGAAAATCGTGATTTTATTACATTTTGTTCTTCGAGAAATTCAGAATTAGTTGAAACTGAAAATCATTGTTTCATTGCTTAGTGTAGTATGTATAGGGTTAAATTTTAACTTACCATTCTGGAAAAATATGTAAATTGCGAGTAATAGTGATGAAAGACTGATACTAGTCATTTTATTATTCAAGATTAATTGATGTTGTTAAATAACTTAAACATAAATGTTTTTATAGTGAGTATTAGATCTTCGCATTTTCTACTCGAATTGCGTGAATTGCTAATTAAAGTTTACTAGGGTCTTGCAGCAGCTTCGCTGCCTGTTCCGTGGTTGCTCGCCATTTTGGTCACGACCATTAAAAACGCCAATCGTAGAGCTCCCTGACCGCTCCCAGAATACTTCTTAATAGTGAACTTCAAATTACTAAATTAGTATAATAGATTTTGGCATCAGCATTTGCCTCATAGAGCTAAAATTTGCATAATTTGAGATAAAAAGGAATCAATTTATAATTTTACATTTTGATCAGTTTTTGTCAAAATTTAAAACTCATTGCTTTTGAGTCAAAATATCCATTTCCGGCGTCAGAATCTTCATATCTACTGAGTTATGGGGGTCGGACAGTAGACACCTTTACTTTTAAGATTTTGACCGATAAATGGCGCTGCGGTTTAATATAGAAATCAATGAAGAAAGTTTTTCCACTTTTTCGCAGTAATTACTGAGCCAATTTTAATTTTTTATAAATGGTTCTCTTAACTAGCTTTAGGGTCTCCAAATTTTAAAAAAGCGAGTTAATTTTTTTTTTTTTTTTTTTACAATTTTGGTTAAGGTCATGAAAATGTGTTTTAAAAAATGTTTTTGATCCTTTTAAGACACTTAAGGAGGACGATCGACCATGAAGCTAGTTAAAAGGAACATTTAAAATATTTTAAATGGCGCAGTAATTACTGAGAAATAGTGGGAAAACCTTTTTCATTGAGTTCTATATTAAACCGGGGCGCCATCTATTGGTCAAAATTAGCGTAAAATCAAAGGTATCCAACCCTCTTAAAACTTTGATTTCACGTTTTGTTTGTGTAATTTGAAGTTTGGTCTTATAAAAAAACACTCTTCCATGATGTGCTGCCATCTGTGAGCAAATTGCTCAACACCGTTATTGATCTTACAAATCAGTAAAAAAAAAAAAGTTTAAAGAACTTCAAATAAAGTGTTTCTAATTAAGATTTTATTAGCAGCAAAAACCGAATAAAAAATACACATTCCAAATCAATATATTTTACAAAAGTCCAAATCCACTTTCTTATATCAGCAACAAATAAATTTCCAGATCACAGTTTTCTCTATAAACTTTTTAGATGTAAATTTGCATTGTATTGCATTGATTCGTTGACAATAACAAATTGAAAACATTAAATTCATTTTTTAAAACAATAAAAAAATTTAAGTACACTATTCACATAAAAAATGCATTTCATATTCTTTCTTTAAAATTTTACTTTTTTTTTTTTTTATACCGTACTGTAATTAAAAATTATTTATAATTCATCATGTTTCGGCCCGCCAAACTCATCTTTTGAAATATATCCGTTTTTATCCTTATCTTCATGAGAAAATATTTCCTCGACTAACTGATCTTGGTCAAAAGGTTGTTTCCCGTCTTCCTTTAACTCTTCCGGTACTTGTTTTGCCAAATAATCACTAACCTACACAGAAATAAGATGAACAAATGAATATGGTAATTCCTCTAATAACTTCCAGATCTGAAATTTAGGACTTGCCACCGGTTTTTTTATCAACGATTAAAAAACAGGTAATTTTACAATTTTTAAGTGTTATTATGCAACACATTTGGTCAAAATGTATTAAAATTTACGAATTGCAGTGGTATTAAAACATCGAAAAAACCGATTTTTATAAAACCAGATTTTTTAAATTTCCGATATTTTGGCTTCCTTTAACTAAATTAACTCTCAAATTCAACCTCAAGTGCAACTTGGTGGCGAGTAAACAAATGACATCAATAAAAACAACTTCACTCATATTATTTACGATTTCTGCCACCAGGTAGCAGTAACTTCAGTAAAAGGTGATTTATCGACCATCCCACAGTTCAAATTATAATTTTAAATAAGAAAAAAAAAAAAACACTTGTTTTTGTTGAATTTTGAATAATTCCACAGGAGTTACATAGATAAAGGTTAAAAACAGCATTTACTTCTTCTCTCGAGAGAAGTTCGTCACTATTCGCATCGATTAGCTTGAACACGTTGACAGGTGGCTGCGGATCTCCGATGTTAAGCAACTCGACTTCAAAAACAAGAGCCGCGTTCGGGGGAATTTTCTCACCTGGAAATAAAGAAATTACCCTCTTTATTTATTCATTTGCCCACCTCGAAGGAATTAAATTTCCCACCTGCTCCTCTATCTCCATACGCCAAATGCGACGGAACAAACAGTTTTCTCTTCTCACCCTCACACATATCGCTTAACCCTTGATCCCACCCAGGAATCACGTGACCGTGACCCAACTGGAAAGAAAATGGCTCTTCTCGGTCATGACTGCAATAAAAAATATTTTTTTTTTAATAAATTTTTCTTACAAAAAAAAAAATTTAAAAAAAATAAAAATTATGTAATTCGTTATAACGGGGTTTGATTCCATTTTTTTTTTTCAAGAGTCCCTCAAAAATGGAAGCAGCGACTTGTTCACACGTAACTGAAACATGAATATTTCATGATGGGAGAAAATAAAAGAAGTACGGTAGTTGGAAAAACCGCAGTATAAAAAAAAATAAAAAAATAAAAAGGAAAAAAATAAAAAGCGTTGTTGAATGCAAGAGACGCGTGGCATCCACAAGTGTCCTTTAATCAAAGGTGAATAATTGACCGTTATCGAAGATGAGGTTGTGTGTGTGTGTGTGTGTGTGTGTTGAGTGTTTTCGCTGCAGTTCTCGCCAAACTCCATCAACATGCATACAAATGAGGTTTTGATCGCATCGTTGCCAGCCAATTTTTTACAACTTGCGCACTTGGCGCCAGAAATTGCTATTTTTTATGCTTGTATTTCGAGTTGAACAAAGGAAAAATCAAATCCAATCTCCATTTTTCTTTTTCTTCTTTTTGCGGGTGGAATGAGGTTGGGGTTTGGAAATGAATGATTTTCGTAAATAAAGTGAATTTAGAATAGCAGAAATGCAATAATGTAAATTACTGCAGTGAGGAATGAAGGATTCGAAATTCAAATAAATTGGAAAGTTAATATTTTGATTTTTTGCGTTTGAGAGTGAATTTAATTTGGGATAATAATTTAAAAAAAAAAATAACAAAACTATTTTTTGTTGTCGGAAAAACAGTTTTTTAAAATATGAGATTTAACAAGAGATACCTACAACAAAATCCCATTTTATCAACATTAAGAACAATTCATACAATAGTGAAAGTAATCATTCCATTACTGAAAACATCATTCCACATGCATGTCATGATTTAAACACTACATGCCTTGCATTTTTCCTTTTATTTTTTTCACCAATCAAACAATGTATCGACTTGAAATTCAAAGCAAAACGTGGAATAAATTGGAAAACCAACAATTTTCTCTAAATCTCCATTATTGCCTAGTCACAACCATTGAAATGTATTTTAACTGGAAAAAATAAAATCAAACCATCAATACCATCATCTTGAAACTCCTTCAACGAACGCTCGCTTTATATATTTTAAATCGAGTTACGTCAAAATTTGAAAACTCAACCGACGAAACTGGATAAGAAATCGTATACGAAACGATTAAAGCTGAGCCAAGTCGACATTCAAACAACGTTAAAGCAACATTGACATTTCAATTTTCCCTTATGATACACAATTGTAAAATAAATACAACATCCATGTCTTGTGGCAATTAGCAATTAGTTACAAGTGCAGTAATGAGGTTTCAAAACAAATGAATAGTAATTTGTCATGACGAAGTCGTAATTACAGTTTGTTGTCAAAAGTGCCAACACCTGTCAGTTGTCATGCCAACGGAATTAGGAAGAATGGTCGATATAAAAGCGGGTCCCTTATGTCTTCGTGACCCTTGTGTGCATATAGCGAATAATGGCGTATGACAAGCGCGACTGAATAAAAGTGATGCACTCAAACCGAGAGAAGGAAAGAAGGAAAGAAGGAAAGAAAAAATAAAAGGGAAATAAAATAAAGTTAAAAGAAGAGTGAGAAAGTTTGATGTCATTGGGTGAAAGAGAAAAAAAACAAGTGATGTGAAACACTGGTGAAAAAATTTAGAGAAAACAAGAGTTATTTTTTTAAGATGTTGTTTTTCTGTTTGTTGTTGTTACTTGTTAGTAAATCACGAGATTTTTTTATTCTTACTTGTAAAAAAAATATATATATATAGAATGGATTTTTTTTTTTAAGAAAAAAAAAATTCAATGTTTTTGTTTTTAATTACAAAAAGCTGGAGATGATAATTTTTAAAAGATATTGTGCACTGAATTTAGTTGAACTCGTTATAACGCAAAAAACCTAAATATTAGTTCGTTATGACTTATGACTTATAAACAAACTTACGATTATAAAACCCGGAAAATGTTGTAATAATGAGGTTTTCGTTATAACGAAAACAAGAAAACAAAGAAGCAAAAATTCCGGAATTTTGAACTACCCTACTTCGTTACAAGCGAGTTTCCGTTAGACAATACACAAGTTCGTTATAAAAGGATTCGACTGTATTCATGTAAAGGAAATCTACTACATGCTTTAAAGTTTAAAATTATACGTCAATGTTTAAATATCATGGAATAAATAATAACGTAGTTATATTTTTTACATTTATTGCATACTACAGTAACATAAACTCCTTCACTTTAATACTGTAGTTAAAAACTTAGAAATTGATGTCTCTTGAAGAAAAAACTTAGCAATACAAAACCCAGCTGTGTGTATACAACATTAGCAACAAATAAACAAACAAACATTTTTCCATGCTGCAAATACAAACCAGACTCCCAAGTCTTAATTAGATTAAAAAAAAAAAAAAAAAACCCCAAAAAAAAAAAAATTATATCTAAATATTTCTTGACCGGTCTTTCATTCCATGTCTTTAACAAAAAAAAAAAAAAAACGACAATAAAAAATTGAAAACTCAACCAGACGACCGCCCGTCGAAATCCCCAAACAAGTGGCTTATGGCAGCCAAAAACAATCATTTCGGATGAGAAATGTGCGCAATCAGTGAACCACGATTCCATATTGTATGAAAACTGTTGGAAAGCGGAACAAGACGATAGCATTCGTCATAGAGCGACGTACACTAGAGAGAAGGAGATTCGGATAGCGTTCGAGTACAGTATATACTGTACCTACACTCGCAATTCCCATGCGAACATCGATGATTTACTCAAATGCAGCGGTACGTGGAGATGAAGAGGGAAAATGAAGAGAGTGGTGCAAGGGGTTTGTGTGGGAAGAAATGCGGTGGAATATTGGGCAAGACGGCGAGCTTTTAGCGACTTAGCTCGTGATTCGATTTGATCGGTTGCAACGTGACAGCAAGAGGAAATTCTAATTCCGCGGTTGCATCCATCAAGAGAAGGCCGAGTGGTTGGGCGAGCAGCAAATTAAGGCACTCGTCTAGCTGGAACGCGGTGAAAGGAAAGCGAAAGGTGTTCCCGAGACAGAGACACGCGGCGACTTGACCAATTAACGTCGGTGAATGCCGCGAGTAAATGCCCCGAGATAATTAAGTTATGCACCTCATTATGCAGACTCGTAATTAACATGGCGCAATGCCAAATCAATTTTTTTTTTTGAAATTTTTTTAGAAATTTGAATTTTTTGAGTTGCTGCCCTTGAGCTTCTCTGCAATGCTTTTGTGGTTTAATTGCAATGCGGGAAAGTTTAGGGGTTGCTAAAAGCTAATGGCTTTTGCTATGGTTTTGGCTGCCCCTGTGCTTTGCTGTGCAGCAATTATAAATTCGGATGATTTTTTTCTAAGATTTTTAAAGATTTGATGTGATTTTTAAGATTTTAGCGAGATTTTTACTAATTTTTAAAGATTTTTAAGCAGATTTTTAAAGATTTTTAAAAGAATTTTTTACTGATTTTTAAAAATTTTAAGAGGATTTTTTTTACTGATTTTTAAATTTTTGACGCAGTTTTTACTGATTTTTAAGAATTTAACGAGATTTTTACTGATATCTAAGATTTCAAGCAGATTTTTACTCATTTTTATAATTTTAACGAGATGTTTTTTTTTTTTTTTAGAAATTTTTAGTAAAAATTAAAAACTTCCTGAAATATTTTTGATTTGTTGACCATTTTTGAATGGCATCGAGCAGTGCATACCATTTTTAAACTTTGATGACTTGAAATATCAGCGCAAAGTCACACTTTATGCGTTACGTGAGAAACGGAAAAATGTTTTTCATTCTCCACAAATTTTCATTTATTTATTTATTTCAGCTCTACAAGAGAAAGAGTGTAGGATGAAGAAGTCACAAGATGAGTGTTTTAATAATTCACGTGAAGAATTGCAGGTAACATCTCGAGAGACTGTTCCAATTACCCAAGTTCGAGACTCCTTGATTTCCAGTTGATGGATGACCACAGGCCTTTGCTCTAATTACTCTTCCCCTGTCTTAAACTTTCACTTACACCCGCCAGGTTCAACCACAACCCATCTAAAAACTCCAATTCCAACCAGTCCCTCAAATTCTCTACAAATTTTTAAAAAAATTTAACAAATTCACGCATAGCAACGAAACGAGTAAAGAACCAAAGATCAACGTCCGCTGATTCCATCTGTAAGTGTAATTTCTCAGTTGGCCACCAGTTGGCGCCACGTGGATTTTGTTCTCTGAATGACGACCCGAGGCACGGGGAATTGCAATGAACACAAACCATGAATATTCACTCGACATCACCACTTAGGCTCGCTCGCACTACACCCCTTAAGCCTCGCTCCCCGTCCCTAGGTGGCGCCCAATTCGCATTCCAATTCCATCCTTTACTCCAACTCTACTCTCAACTCTTTTTTTTTTTTTTTTTTTTTTTTTAGTTTTTTTTTTTTTTTTTTTTTTTTTGCCTCAAAGAAAAAAGTCAAAAGTAACGAAAAATAAGAAAAAAAAAAATTATAGCACGTGACCACGGTTTCTTTTTCTTTTTTTTTTTTTATGCGCAAACCGATGCGAGATGATGAGTAAAGATGTAGATGATTAGATGAAGAACAATTCCGTGGAGAAATAAAACGTTAAATGCACTGAAAAAGCGTAAAATGAAATGTCGGCCATTAAGGCACAATGTCAAAGGAAGAAACAATAAAAACGTGCAATTGGCAGCTTTCTGATTGGTTGATTTAATTATTAGTAATTAAATATCGATATTTTAATTTATTTTACCGAGGGGTCAGACAAACTCGAAAATCTCGTCGACGGGTCAAAAAAATCTCTAAAAATCTTTGCAAATCTCTGCAAATCTCAAATCTTTAGTCAGAAATTCCTAAAAAAAAATCCCTAAAATTCGATACAAATTCTGAAAAATCAGTAAAATCTCTATAAATCTTTACAAATTTTTGCAAATCTACAAAATCTTTGCAAATCCTTAAAAAAATCATTACAAACTTCACAAATCCCATAAATCTCATCAACGGCATTTCAGCTTGTCTGACCCCCACCTATTTAACACTAATTAAACCGCACCCTGGTGGTAAACATTGACATTATATGACGTGGCACTTAGCAGTAGCAGTAAAAAAAAAAATATCGATGAAAAATTGAAAACAAATTCCAAACTGACCTTGAGTCGAATTGCGTTCCATCAGAGGCTAAAGTGCCAGTGTAATGCATGGATAAAGTGTCGCCTTTCCGCGAAAGTCGTTCGCAACCTGTTTCCGGTTTGTAAATTACTTCAACTTTGAGATCCTCATCGTTTTGCGCCGAGCAGACGAACTGTGTACAAGTCCAGTATAAAGCGATCAACAGGTAAATGGAAGAAATGAACGAGGATTGCATCGTGGGAAGGGAAAATAAAAATATTAAAAATATAAAATAAAAAGTTGAGAACAACTAAAACGAGGTGTGAGGTACACAAGACGAGCGACTCGACGGGCCGAACGATTCACATCAACAACACTTGGCTCCACTCTAACTTATACCGTACCACGTGGCCAATTCGAAGTTGGAAGTGACGTCATCTATTTATCGATTTTTCTCTCCTGGTCGACCTGGAAAACCGGAAGTTTGCTGTGCGAACACGTTGGTGTGAGTTTTTTTTGTCAAATTCCCTTTTCTCACTGTTTTTACTATCTTTATCGTATTTATATTTATTTTTAATAGGTTTTCTGGGTGTCCGAAAGTTCGGATACGATTTTCGGATGATGCGAAGAGTTGTAGTGAGGGATCGGAGATGTTGAGGAGTTTTTTCCGTGCTCAGAACCACCGATTGTCGTTTACGAATATCAGTTTGGTCCGATATTTAGGTGCGATGGACAGTAAAGTGATCGTACGACGTGTGGACGGTGACCCGCATCTGTCATTGACTTTTAAATATTCATCTCCGTTGATAAGCGAACGGATTTTCAACTTCAACCGAAGTCAGAACGAAGAGCTCAAAGTCGCATTGGCAAGAATCGGAGCGAAAATCAACGAGATCTACGATAAAAAGAACCGGAAGTTTAACAGAAGGAAAAAATCAGGTTCAAACACCCAAACGGAAGCATCGCAGGTCGAAACAACTCAAAATGCACCAAAAGTATCACTGATAGTCGATGGGAAAGTGCTCAACGACTCCGAAACTATAGTTTCGGACGCATTTAAGTCGGGAGCCGTGTTGAAAATCGACGAAATGGAGTTACAAGTCGAGGTAAACCCTCCATTAATAAGCAAAATATCGCTGCCCGACAATATCATGACCGGATTCGACGTGTATCCGAAAATAGAAACCGAATTCTCTGCCGTGTCCGACTGTCGGTGCACCTGGTACCGCAGTACGACCAAATCGAGTTTGGAAACAGCTGCTAAAACATCGGGCACGAACAAACCCGACTATTCGCGTGTCAAATGGGAAGAAATCGCGCAGACGTTTTCGTACGCTCCGACAAACGACGATATCGGACGATATCTGAAAGTATTCTGCACTCCTTGCTCGGAGGACATTTATGGACCTCCGAAAGAGGCTTTTTCGCCGTCCGAAGTCGGAGCCGGACCTGGTTTATGTCCCTTTGAGAAACGACATTTGTTTACACCGCCAACAGAGGGCAGGTAAAATGAATTTTTAAGTTTATAACTGAAAATTTTAAAATTTTAATTAATTTTTTTAGTGCTTTTCGAGTGGTTACGTACAATCTACTCGCGGATTTGTACGCGAATTCGGATTATTCTCGCGATACTTTATTCCCAACGTGTCCACCGTACGCTCTTGCGATGGATTATCGAAAACAGTTGCTGGTGAAGGAACTGAAGGGTTATAATGCAGACATCATGTGTCTCCAGGAAGTCGATTTTAAGGTGTTCAAAAACGACTTGACACTCGCGTTTTCCATGGTCAACGTCGAAGGACAACTGGCCAGTAAAGGGGGCAAGGTCGCCGAAGGAATGGCCTGTTTCTATAAAAAAGAGAAATTCAGGTATTGAATTTATAATTAAAAAAAAAAAAATTTAAATTACAAAATTATTTTTAGGTGTTTGAGGCACGAATGCGTCGAATTGAACCAACTCGTATCCACTGAAGGTCTCTTTTCCGATTTCCTAGCGGCAATTAACGAAAACGAGCAGCTTAAAACTCGTTTTATGAATCGAACTACCGTGCTTCAAATAACAGTTCTCGAGTGTTTGTCTGAACCCGGCACCAGAGTGTGCGTCGCCAACACGCATTTATATTTCCATCCAAACGCTGATCATATTCGCTTATTACAAGCTGGTGTGTGTTTGAGGTACCTCGAACAAGTTGTCGCGCAGGAAATGACCAAAGGGCACCGAGTCGGAGTTGTATTTTGCGGGGATTTCAACAGTACACCCGAATCTGGGGTTTATCAACTTGTTACCACTCAGTTTATTTCTAGTGACTGCGAACGATGGAGTAGTGGTAAGATGAAATTAAATTATTAATTAAATATAAAAATATTTATATATTTTTTTTTATAGCGCCTGATGAAGAGGTTAAAGGGTTATCGTTAACACATTCGTTAGGATTGATGAGCGCATGCGGAACTCCTGATTACACAAATTACGTCGTTGGGTTTCAAGGATGTCTCGATTATATTTACTCCGATAGTCGACAGTTTGTTGTTAAAGAAGTGAGTTGTAAATAAATTTATTTAAATTTATTTAAATTTTTTAAATTAAAATTTATTGTTTTTTAGGTTGTTCCGTTGCCTAGCCACGAAGAAGTTGTACAATTCGACGCTTTGCCCAGTATAACAATGCCATCGGACCACATAGCTTTAATATGTACACTCGACTGGAAAAAAACTTGTACAAATTAATCCGAAATAAAATCATTCTTAAAGTTGATGTGATGTAAAACAGAGCCCTGTTTTATTTAATCACGTGATAAGAAAAATAAAATTTAGAAATTTTAATTTAATTTTTTTAAATTACAAAGTGACCTTCTTGATACGACGAAAGGTCGCAAGTAATTTTCTTGTGAATCCGTCATTGCTTTGGAGAGAATAATGGCGATGGAGATCTCGCGAGTGAGATAAGACAGATGCCAGTGGAAATTCAATTAAGAAGACGTGTGTAAGGATCCACAACTTTCTTGTTGCTGCCACACGCACGTTAAATTTGTTTCCAAATTATCTCGTGATGGAACAAGGCAACATTAGCAAGGAGCAGAGAGAAGAGTTTTATTTTATTTTCTCTTTCTCGTATCAAGGCGTGATGCGGGAATTGGGTGAAACACAAATCAAACCTTTCTCAACCCTCACTAACTTGAATTTCCCAGTGCGTCGAGGAAGGAAAATCAATGCTACACGAACCCTTTTGAGAGTAATTTTAACGCGAGATGAGTTTTGGAAAATGATATCAAAGAATAAACGATGCAAAGAATTTCCATGATGCACCAAGTGTCAGAAGTATATAAACCCTTTATTTACTTCTGCTAGTGTTAGAATTTATTCTTATTAATACCAAAATAAAATATTATTTTACTGCTAAATCGTATTTATTTAGCTGATATATTTACAAAATTTAATTTTATCAGTATTCTCGAGTAAATACATCAATTTTCAATTTAATCCAGTCTCGACATAAAATAAACAATTTTGTCCGAATGTTTGCAACAGATTATTGATATGTAGTTAATCTATTTTAACTTTAAAAAAAATGGAATGTTGAAAATATTTCTAACAATAATAATATTTATAAGAAAAAAATTATTAAAGTACGTAACTCTTAGAGATCATAGTAACCCAAGTTGAAAATTGAGCTGAAATTAATCGAGTAACAAAAATTACAAAAATAGTATCACTTCGATATTTAAACGCAAGAAAAATAAATAAATATCAACAACAAAAGCAGTAAACAAATAAATTGAGCAAAATTAAATGATATATAAATTTTTTCCTGCAGTTTTAGAAAGCAAACTTATTAAGTACCTCAAAGGTTAGTCATATCTATTTACAGCTGAAAATATGATTGTTTTCAAGCCATTGTTTTTGTCTCTGTGACTTGAATCAACTAAAAGGCACTCAAATATTATTAATATCGATAAGAGTAGGATTTGTTCGGTTTAAGCGAACAATTCGTGCATAATTTCATTCATTTGTTGTTCGGTCATGTTGGTAGGGAGTTTTAAAGACATGGCATTCTAAAAATAAAATAAAATTTTATGTTTTTTTTTTTTTAATATTTATTTTTAAATATTTACTTGTAATTTTTCTAAGTATGTAGTTCCATCTTTCGACCATTCTTTTTTAAAGTTTATAGCATCAGGTGCTGATTTGTAGTAATCACGTAATTGACTCTTTTTTTTTTTTTTTTTAATATTTAAAAAAATTATTAAAAAATTAATTTCGTTAAAAATATAAATTTTAATTAATTTTACCATTTCTGATTCCAATTCAGGGGGGAAAGGCAAGTCTCGGTTTTCAATATAACTCATTAACATCGGTTTTCCATACTCTAACTGCTTATTCTGTAATTATAATTAACAAATTTTTATTCAATTATTAAATTTATATTTCATGTTCCCCGACCTCTGGTGGCGGCATGACCCAATAAGCTTGCATATTCGATTCACAACTATTAATCATCGGTTCATACGGCGCTGTAAAGAAATAAATAATTACAATAAATTGTAAATATAAATAAATAACTAAAAAAAAAACATTACAACAAATCATTCCAATGCATGGTGTGTAAGTAGCGTCATTGCCGCCTTTTAATCTAATCTGATAATCCATTTGACATGAAATATCTCGTATCGTTGGTTCAGGAGGACTCGAAGGATGACTGTGGTACCAACCGACCAATGCGAGGTTTAAGTGTTGCAAAGTGTAACGAATCTAGAAAATTAAATCAAAATTAATAAAATATTTAAATATCATGACTCGTATATCACCATTTCTTCAACTAAAGGCGCGTTTTCTTTATCCGCTAATCTACATTTACATGGAAACGCTTGTAATATAGAAAGATCTGAAAAAAAATAAAATAAATGAAAAACTGTAAATTATTGAAAAATATTTAATTTACTGTGCGTAGTGATGTCCCAAGTTCCGCCTAAGTATCCGATGACTTCACTAGTTGTTAAATGTGAATGAAAATCCTTTTAAAAAAAATTAAGTAAAATTTTTTTTTTTTTTTTTAAATAATTAAAAAAAAAATTCTTACCATTAACAAAAGAGAGTTATTAGAAATTGTAACCGTGAAAGGCTGTATTTTTCCTAAGGCACTAAAAGAAGTACATTGAACCAATGTATTTGGATCACTAAAAATTTACGAATAAAAAAAATTAAAATTTTTCACTTTTATAAATTTGAATTTTTATTAAGAATTACTACTGAACTGCTCAGAGCTTTTGACTCCTAGAAGATTATGAGCTATAACGGGCCGTCGCATCGGATCCTCGTCTAAATTCCAGTTTTTTATCTCCTTTTTAACGTGTAAACCATTTTTCGTCTCGGGAACTTCCTTCGAAATACACTAAATACAAAAAAAAAATTATTAAAATTTATAATAAATTTATTTTAAAAATGAAAAAAAATTACTAACCAATGCTCGATGTTTCTTATACCACAGAGATTTATAATAATCCAACTTCTTCCCGTCGTATTTCACCGATGCCCAACCACAACCGGATTTTTTTTCAGGATTTATGCATTTTTTACAGTAAATTGCCCAGGCACTTGGCGAATTAAACAGCTGCCGCGTTTCTTGCCAACGGATTTTCCCGTTTGATAATAAATCACCAGTAAATTTCTTTCCCTAGAAAAACAAAACTTAACATTAACTACCTAAATTGAAAAAAAAAATAAAAGAAATTAATAAAAATTTCGAATTTTTAGGCTCAAAATGTTTAAATTTTGACATCAAAGTTTAGATTTTTACCCATTTTAGAAAAACTAATCGAAATTTTGAATTTTTAAACTCGAAACATTTAATTTACGCCTTAAAATTTCGATTTTCACCCATTTTTGAAAAATTATTCCAAATTTTAAATTTGTAATTTCTCAATGTCTAATTTTTGAATTATATCACAAGTATCCGACTTCAAAATTTAGATTTTTTTCACTCATTTTTTTTATCATCTTTACTAGATAATCGATGGTTAAAGCGCCTTCTCCCGGCTGCAAAACACCGTCCAAAAGCAACATGGACAAATTCACGCCTCGTCCAGTTCGTCTCCCACGTCTCCCAATCGCCGGTTCGTCGTCTTCGTCCTCGCATTCCTCCCCGTCGCCATCAGAATTCGTTTCGGTTTCATCGTTCAAGTCCATCGGCGAGTCCTCTGAAGCTAAAAATTATAAAACAAACATTTGTAATTCACATTACACCAGCCTAACAACCCTTTAAAATACCAAAAACAACCGCAAACGAATTGCCCGAACAACCACAATGGCTGCGGTTTACAGGAAAAGGAATAGAAGAAAGAAAAAAATGATTCTTTTTTTTTTTTTTTCATCTTTGGCGTCGCCTATCTCATAATGATGAGAACGTTCCCATCAGACGCCACTCGTACAAAGACATCAGTCGATTATGTTTCGTCACGCAAAGGTTTTTTTATTTTTCCCTTCATTTTTTTGAGCTAATTTTTACCCTGGTGTATAATTTGTTGAATTCGTTTGATTGTTAATTTATTTTTGGATTTCTAAATCGACATTTTCTGCGTTTTTTTTTTATTTGTTTTCTTACCCATTCGGCAAGTCAACCGATGATTCTTTCGCCATTTACTTACGACCCGACATCTTGCGGTGGATTATTGAAGTATTGAACTCAGTATCTAAGATTGTTTTTTTTTAATATTTTGTAAGTAAAAACATAAAATAAATTAAATTAAGTATTTTAATAAAACTACACTAATTTTTATTACAAATTTATAACATTAACTCTTCCTAAATTTCAAGAATCACCACTAGAGGCCACTAGGGATATTCATCACTTCCCAAAATGGCTGCCCCGTTAGCAAGCGGAGATGATTTCAGCAAACTTTTATACGAACTGGAGAAACAGGAGCTTGAAGTACGAATCAAACACAGTTAAATAACATAAAGCAACATTTAAAACCCATAAAAATGTTTTTTTTAAACCAGGCACCAGGTGGAATTGCGACTGCGCAGATATACGAACAGATGCTCGCCTTGTTGTTGCTTCAAAACGATCTGTGCAATGCTAAGTATCTATGGAAACGAATTTCAGCATCAATAAAATCAGTGAGTATTTCCATTCCCATCGTATAAAAAAACTAAAATATATTTATATTTAAAGGGAAGCACTGAATTACCTCTTGTGTGGTCAGTTGGTCAGCAAATGTGGAAACGAGATTATCCTGGAATTTACCAAGCATTGAAACGTGAATGGTCAGACGAACTCAAACAAGTCATGGAAGCTGTAGCTGGTTATTATTTAATTGTTATTTTACCCAAGCATCGTTTATTAAATTTTTTTTTTCTAATTCAGAGGCAACAAAAATGAGAGCCATTCGTCTAGTGGCGCAGGCGTATTCGTCTATTTCTGTTGAAGATTTCTCTAAATTTGTTGGAGTGCCGAAAGATGAAGCATCTCAGGGTAAAAAAAGGAAAATATTAAATTTTTTTGATTTATAAGTAGAATTCGAATAAATTCATAAATTGTAATTTTTGTCGAAAAATGCACAAAATTTTACAATTTCGGATTTAGTAATATTTTACTCGAGTTAAATGCATTTTACTACTGATTAAACAGTCTTAATTTGCTATTATAAATAATTTTGTTAATTAGAGATGATAATAAATATTTTATCAAATTTTTAATTTTTTATTGTTTAGTTTGGTGCATAAAAATCAGGGCTTTACTCATAAATTTTTTCTTTTTATTTTTTTTTAAATTCAAGTTGCAATTCAAGAGGGTTGGACAGTAGATACATCGTGTGGAATGATAATAACGCGAAAAGCAGAAGCGCCACCTACACCTATTAAACCCAACGAAGAACAATTAGCCAAACTGACCGAATTCGTATCATTCCTCGAAAACTAAATGAACAGTTAACCTCTATGTAAATAAACATTCTTTATTTACTACTTTTGTTTTTATTCTGTACAAAAAATTACTAAATCCTCGCGAAAAGGATTAAATTTCGAGAAGAAATAAAAAGAAAACAAAACACGGGAAATTTTGAGTGACAGGTCATGTGCAGAGGGACACTCGGCGGCTAATCAGGAATGAAAATTAGTTAATTCTCGAACCCGGCCAGCACGAAGTCAGGCCTCGAACAAATAACTCATCACGGGGTTGGAACGAAAGCTCTAATGGCGTTCAGACAGTAAAGAAACCAAAATCCGCCGGCGTAAAAGACGGGGACTAATTGGCGAAGAGGGTAGCCCGTCCATTTTTCACCTTCTTCGCCTTCTTCTTCGCCTTCCTCTTCCTCTTCGCCTTCTTCTCCTTCTCCTTCTTCTCCTTCTTCCCCTTCTTCGCCTTCTTCGCCCTCTTCGCCCTCTTCTCCTTCTTCGCCTTCTTCTCCTTCATCCCCTTCACCTTCTGCGGCTTTGGCTGAAATGGAATTTGTTATTTCGTTCACTAGATGGCGCTGAATGCAGGTCTCCCAAAAGTCTCTTTCATCCCAGATATGTAATGAACGGTCACTCCTAGAAGGATGGTGTCTTAGGGGTTCGTGTTAATTGTGGGGGTAATCTTGTCTTTGTCCTTAATGGTCATCTTCAAGATCATTCAATACGTAACTTCAAAACCGTAAGAAATAAGGTGCAAGAACCCAAGAACCAATTGGAATGTAGTAGAGCATCACTCCCACATCAGTCACGAACCCCCAAGACACTTATCATATCCCCCTTCTCTAGATATTTGGGACGAAAGACACTTTTGGGACATTCTATATATTTTTACCGGAACTGGTTTTCGACTTTTTACTCGCCGCACCGCTTGATTTAGCACCGCTTGATTTAGCAGCGCTACTCGGTGTAGTTTTACCTCCCGATGACTTTTTGCTCCCCTGCTGAGAAGATCGCTGCGACGATCTTTAAAAACAAAGAATAACAATAAAAAAATAATTTCCAAAACCATAATAAAACCCACCTCTGAGAAATCGATGAACTCAAACGTTTCTCAAGACCCTTATAAATCTCGCATTCTTCTTCTTTCAGCTCCTATAAATCACTTTTATTAAATTCAAAAACATAAAAAAAAAAAAATTGTTGCTTCTTACCGCCAATCTTTGGATACTTCTCTGCTGACTTTCCAAATCCTCCAACTCTTCGTCTTCACCCCCTTCGCCAGCTTCGCTCGTAGCTTCGCCTTCACCTTCACCAGCTTCACCTCCTTCGCCTCCTTCACCTCCTTCACCACCTTCTCCTTCTCCCCCTTGTTTACTTCGAACCGAACTTCGAGCCGAAGATCGAGCCGATGCTTGCCGAGATTCGCTCTTCTCCTTCGGCGACTGAGAACCTTCAGCGGCCGGACTTGCAGGTGTCGCTTTTGTGTCCCCTGCTTCGGCCGGATCGCTCGATTCGGTGGTTTCCGGTTCCGTTTCTTCTTCGATCGCGGGTGGTGCCGCGGCATCACCTTCAGGAGACGGTTCAGTCTCGGTAGTTTCTTCACCTTCTTGCGTTTCTGTTTCTTTTTCTTCATCTTCAGTCGCAGTTACGTCTCCTTCTTCAACGTTAACGGGCTTTGCAGCCATTTTGTCTAATTAGTCCTAAATCAACCGAAGATTGATTGTTGATTATCCGATTTTTCTTGCCCCCACACTAGTCCTAAAAAAATAAAATTAAGATATTGTAGAAGTCGAAGAATTCAAGGGAAGATAAAAAAATAAAATAAAATTAATGTTTTTATTTTACTGGGACCTAAGGGAATTCGATAAGACTTTTAGATAACTTGATATTCTTTTCTTCGAATTTTCGTCGCCATTGTGGATATTTAAATTTATAGATATTATAGCATTGTTTTGCGCGTAAATCGTACCGTGAGGAAGACTCTATGGGGTTTAGATTTGTTTCATCAGACCTAATGTTTGTTTGAACGGGTTTCAGCGAAGAATTTACTCATTTTTTTTCCAGGGAAACAAAAATAGTAATAAAGTTTGTTTAATCAACGGTCTTCTACTTCTAGAACCGTTTGTTGGCGCCACGAGGTTGCTATGGAAACTTGCAACGCGATAGAGTTGAATCGCTTTGTCGAAGTGCACTCTGGCAGAAGATTGTACAACTTTAAATCTTTTCGAGCAACTTATATAGAGGGAAATAAAATAAACAGGAAGCGAGAAACTCCTTAATATCCATCGCGTTGGAATTTTTTTGATATTCTGCTGTCGACAGCTGTCACTAATGCAAACATTATTCAGTAACTCACAAATTACGGAGAAAATATAAAATACCAACTATTAGTGAATAAAAAAGTTTTCTTTACAGTATAATGTTTTTTTTTTTTTTTTTTTTTAACATTTATTTTAATTATTTATTTATTTTACAAAATAAAGTGTTTTCTATTTTCTATCAAAATCAGGTTTTAGAAGATTTTTTAGTTCATGTTCAAGTTTTATATCTACAGTTTTTGTATTCCCTTTATTTACATTTGGGGTGTATTTCACATTGACATGTTTAGGACACCATCATCATAAAAGTATATGGATCATCCCATGTTTTATCTTTGTTTTGTTTCAAAATGAATGCAAATTGCTTGATTTCATGATCTTTCAAGTAAAAATTAGATTAAAGTAATGACTTTTACATATAAAATTGAAATTAAAATTAATAAAATGACAAAATATTGAAATTTTTAAAATTTTTTATATATTAAAAAAAAAAAAAATCTTATTATTCTTTCTTCTTAACCCTTCCATTACCGGATGGTGAAACTGGAACTTTTAATACTTCATTAACTATAACGGGAAGCCTAACCAAAAAAATGTCACAGGATTTTAAGGGGCAAAACATTTGCAAGGGCTATAACTTTATTATTAACAATTTTTTTTTCACCAAAATTACCTAGAATATAATTCATGAGAATATAAACAAACTTGGCAAGAAAAAAAAATTATATTACCATGGTCGGTAATGGAAGGGTTAAAATATATCCATGCACTCACTTCACATTTCCATTCAATTCTTCACAGTTTCCATCTTTTTGAATTGAGAATACAAACAAAAAAGTCTCTTTTTTCCCTATAAATTCATTCCTCACATATTTCCTTTTGTCTCCCTCTAGAGGAAACGCGTGAAATGAAGCAAACAAGAGAAAAAAATAGAAAACGTCTTATTTTTACACTACTTTCATAACTAACAATTTCCAGTAGTCGTTTTTTACCATCAACTCAATGGATTTTAACATCTCACACACAACCACACACAACCATAACCCTTTTTAGTGGCACAACTATACTTCTTTTATGTTAGCTGAAAGGAAAAAAAATCCTTTTTGAAACCATCAAATTTGCCAACTTTTATGGTTATTGTTTTGTTTCAACTTGGGCCAGCTTTAAAAGTTTATATAAAAACTGCGTTAAAAGCTTCACTCACCTCAAAATAGCTACTGGTACCAGTTTTCACCTTTAACCAGTGAAAAGTGGCTGCCATTACTTGCTATTGCATTCATATTGAAATTCGAGTTTGAGAAAACCGTCAAGTTTGAACACGTCACCAAATAAAGAATTGTGGAAATAAGTCTCACTTCGAACTGCAATATGTCTGTCATCTAAATATCAATACTCGATTTGTCTTGGTGGAGACTGGAGAGTCGGAGAGAGGAATAAAAATCTATACATACTTTTGATTTCTCGAGTTTATAGATAACCGAAATATTAAAGCTCAAAGTCAGACATGCTTTCGCAAAACAGTGGTAGGAAAATGTGTTCCTTGCCAGAGAAAATGAGGTCAAAATGAGATCAAAAAAACCGGAAGTGCCGTTATTTAGGGTCTTAAAACTGAGTCACGAGATTTGTGCGATGTTCGAATTTTTTTTTAAAGATTTGCAAATATTTTTGAGATTTTTAAGAGATTTGAGATTTTAAGATTTGAATTTTTTTTGATATTTTTTGCATTTTTGGTTTAGTTGACGTCATTTTGACGTCACTTCTTGGCATGAAACTCCTTTTCATCTTACTCAAGACACTTAAAAATACAATTAAAATCCAAAAAAAAAAAGTAAAACTCATACTTCACAAAACCAACTTTATCAGCTGGTAATTAATATTTTTATAAATAAATAAGTCATAAATAGTTTTTATTAACATTTTATACACCAAAAAAGTCACATTTTAAGTATACCAACACATCAAACATTAGAATTGAGCGTCACTTCCGACGTGTTGTTATCAGCAGAAATGGTCACGTGTTTTTTAACGACAGTCGAAGACCTCAACTGTTGATTTCTAGCTATTGACGCGTTTCTCAGTAAACTACTCGAACTTCTACGCGAGGAGCGCGATAAACTCTCCGACATCGTCGTGTAATCACTCCCTCTGTTGATGGTGGCTTGACGCAACGGTTGCCGTAGCGACGGGAAGCAGCAACACACGTGTTCCGCCAACCAATTCACTACAGGAATCTTCCTGATGGTGCATCGAAAAATAAACAAATTTCTTTTTTAAAACGAATTAATTACTTAAAGAAACATTAATCTCATAAAATAATTTTTTTTTTTTTTTTACTTTTTTCAATCATTTTAAAATGCTTTTTTGAGTTATTTTTATTTTTATTTTCATGTTTACGTAAGAAAACATTGTTTTAACATTTGGTAATAAAAATATTTCGTGTTTTGAGATATTGGTAGTAGAGAAACCTGAAGAAATGTATGGTTGATAAATCAGAAATGATAAATTTATGGCTGAAATAAAGTAGAGGGATAGAGATATACTGTAGAAACCAATTCCAATAGCACTGCTATAATATTGAATAGAATTTCAAGTTTGAAAAGGGTAAAAGTCGAGTTGAATAAAATAGAAGCAAAATTCATGAAATTTGCAATCACATCATGTGCTGAAATTGTCTGTAGAGATAAAGATTTGATAAATATTTCATGCTGCGAACATTTATATACAGGTCTAAAATAACTCTCGGAAATGTATTTTTATCTATTTCACAACCAAATTATAAATTTTAATTTTTTTTTTTTTTTTTTTTTTTTTTTTTTTTTTTTGGAGGGAATTAATCTGGTTGAGTTATAAAAAGTCGTTTATGAGATCGAAGCATCAAAACATGTTTGTTTGGGAATTCATTTCTCTTTTAGCCATTTGATACTCATTTTCCGCAGAATTATGTCGAGCCGGAAGCGAGCGGAGAAAGAATGAATGGGAATCTCAAATAACATGTAAGTAATGAAAGAAAAAGTCAGTTTTTGATATTATGTTTTTGTGGTTATGACATGTGAGACGTTGATGTTAAAGTTAAAGTAAAGGGTTTATTTACCTTAAGTTCCTGCAGATGTGAGTACTGAAGAGACAGTATATGATTGGATTTGCAGCGCTGTTTAACGGCGCTAAACTTTGCATAAAAGTAGCAATTGCATTTTGCGTCGGTGTTACTGGTAATTGTCCGTATACTTGTAGAAGGTCGTAAATAAAATATGGGCTCCAACATAAGATGAATACTTGAAATAAAAGAAGAAATGTTTTAAAATATATTTCCATATTATTGTCATTGAATATTTAAAATAAAAATTTACAATTTGAAGTGGGTTTAAATTGCACTTCCGATTTCTTAATAAATTGTCAATTTCATAAAGATCGACTAGATGTCTAAAAATAATTTTTTAAAATAATATTTATGCCTAAATTTGATTTGGAAAAATGACATTTCCGGTTGTGGTAAAAAATTTAAAATTTATATAAATCAACTAGATGTCTAATCCTTAAAATATTTGCGCTTAAATTCAACCGGAAATAGCTTTTTAGACTACTCGACTTTATTACTTTTGAAAAAAGTTGCAATTCGGAGCGATTCAAAAGTGCACTTTTGGTTTACATTTAGACTTGAAATTTTAGGAGCACTTAGTTATAGATGTCAGGGTGGTGTCCTGTAAATTTAGAACAATTTGCAAGACCGAAAGTGCCATTTTGGCCCGCTCCGAATTGCAATTTAAACTATAAGAAGCTTCCCTGCAATGCACCCCTGAATTTCTTTAATTAAAATATTTACCTATCTTTTAAGCACTCACTCAAAGACTATTTTATCTCTTAATTCAAAAATCCAATACTTTTCCAAATGTTTAAAAATTTTAAGAACTTCAAAGAACTTACCGAAAACAATAACAAAAGTCATTTTGACCGTTTTGATTTTGGCTTTAGGTATGATGCCCCTCGAACTCGCCCTTTTCGAATCCATATCCACTCGATCCGAAGTGTGTTTGGTCTTCGCTGAATCTACAATTCAATCACGTTACACACCTAACCCTACTTTTCACCGAAATATCGACACATGCCAACTAAATAAAGGTCACCAAACACGAACAAATCACGAAAAATCAAATTAAACCAGAGAAAAGTTATGGCCGAAATAAATCAACTAGAAAATAAATTAATTTCGCACTTGGTTGTCCACTTAGGATCTTTCCTTTGCTCCAAATGGTGATGACGATGATGGTATAACACGCTGAGATGATAAGTGTGGGTAAGAGGAATAGAGACACAGCCACTAGGGACAAATAAAGCTGCCATTTCCACTTCGCCCCTAAGTCGATCCAACACTGAAATTGCCCTATCAATCATGAAAAAATGGGGTTTTTACTCCCGTTTTGCAACAAGAAAACAAAAATAATATTATTATTACCATCAATTTCAGCTTCTTCGTATAAAATTAAAATTGGTACTGAAAAAACAGCGCTTAAGAACCAAGCTACTACGACCAAAGCGTGAGCTCTTCTCCCTAGATGGCGCATGAAAAATTTTTAAAAACTAGAAAAATGCAAATCCAAGTTATTAGTTGATCTTACAACTGCCTGAAAACTTCATCGGTCGAGTTATGGCATCGTAACGGTCAATACTTAAAGCCACTAGAACGTAAGTTGAAGAGTAAGTGACAGTCACTTGAAGATACCGGATGAGTTTGCAGAGAACATTTCCGGCCATCCAAGACAGCGTCATCTTCCAAATTATGTCCGTCAACACACTGATGAGGCCAACAGATAAATCTAAAATTACGATTTCATATTTTACCCTAAATTGTCAACTAAAAGTCACATTAATTTTTCATACATTTTCAGTTTTAGCGACATCTTTTGTGTATTTTTAATTTGTAAATATTTTTTTAAAACTTTATGTCATTTGTGACATAAAGTTACCGGTTTTGATTTTTATTATTTATTTTCAACGTTATCTTGCACAAATGAGGAAATTTTATGTCATGTGCAGATGAGATAAAGAAAAGTTAAACATTTGTGCAATTTGGAAAATGTTACCTCGAGGTAAACTAATTAATTCAAATAACTTCTTTTTAGATGATGACTAAAAGATGTCACATCTAATAATTTTTTTTTAATGAGGAAAAGTTATTTACAATGTTAATTTCTTTAAAAAAAAAAGTAGTTTAAAAATAAACCGAATTGACATTTACAGTTTGATTTACAATGTTTGTGTTTATTGAAATTGAATTAAAAGCAAACCAGATCTTAAGATGATATTTTAACCCGTTTGATTTACGAGTTTAAAACTGGGAAAGATATAAAACTGAAGAAGGATTTGTTTTTCTTGTCAAAACACTAGTTACGGTTTGTTTGCTCTTTTGCGCGCTCTCTGGTGATAAGCAAAACAAGTAATTGCAAGTTGTGCATTATTTATAAGTTTTCCATCGTTGAGAATAATAGGGAAATCATTTACATTCTCATGAATATAAATCATATTAAGCAGGGATTTGAGCAAATTACAATAGCAAATTGAAAAAAAAAAGTAAAAGACAAACAAAAGAGAAAATTTTAAACGGTCGGCTTACCTGCAATGGCTAACTGAGTTATGAAAAAATTCATTCGTGATTTTTTATTTTTGCTGAGTAAAAGAGCCACGAGCACAGCGCTGTTGCCCATAACGATCATCGTAAACATAATCCATAAAAACGTCAGTTGTTCTGTCTGAAAAATAAAAAAGTAATTTTAATTGAAAAGAAAAAGAAGAAATTATTACATAAATAAAAGCGTCATAAAATTTAATATTAAAAGTTGTCATGTAGGTTTTATGTTTTATGATACTTATTGAGATGTATTAAAGGTTAAATGGTATCATAGGTGTTTTATTTTATAAAGTATTTTTATGTGATTTTTTTTAATGGTTTTCGATGTTCATCCTCATCAGAGTGATGTAATTCAATTTTTACAATGTTTCATATTTATTGATTTATATAACCCTTAGTTTGAAACTGTAAAGTGTAAACAACTGTAATTCAGTTTTTTATATTAAATTTGACAAGCGGAAAATTGTATCAACATTCCCATGCGGCGCGCCATAATAATCACAGCGGGAGAAGCGTGAACTACACAAACCAAAATGGCGGAGTTGTTGTCATCCTAATCAAGGAAGGCAAAAGGTCAACGTGGAACTGCGGAATTTATCGAAGATGTGATGATGTAAGTTTACCCATTTTTACAACTCGTTTTTAAGTAAATAAAACTGGCGCGCCATAATAATCACAGCGGGAGAAGCGTGAACTACACAAACCAAAATGGCGGAGTTGTTGTCATCCTAATCA
>JAQFZP010000857.1:0-25928 GCA_034695745.1 Geophilus truncorum | reverse complement strand
GCTAAATATTTATGTCGTTATAACCGGATTTACGCTATATCCGATGTCGTTACATCCGAATTATTTTAGCATTGTTTAAGAAGGGTTTTTGCCAGGGAAAAATAAAAATGTCGTTATAAGCGGAATGTCGTTATAACCGAGGTCGTTACTCGCGGATTCGACCTGTACATGTTTTTAAGCTCCTTTTCAAAGTAGTGCATAATTTAAAAAATACTAGTCATTTTTTTTAATTCTGAATCTGTATTATTGTAGAATTTTTGCAGTGATGTAAGATTTTAAGTTTGTTAATCCTTAAGCAACAATTCACATACAAAATGAATACACAATGTGTGCTTTAGCATCATTTTTTTTAACCCAATAAAAAAGTATAAGATTACAAAAAATAATGCGAATTCTAATGATCAAGAGACAAAAATCAAACTAATGATTTTTGTGCAATTCTGGAAAGCCTTTGTAGCCACTGTAGGTCATCTTTAATCATTATTAAAGTGTTCTGGGAAAGGGACCTGCAAGAGCTTTACTTATTCTCAACTAAATGGTCACTATCAAATAGTTAAAGACTGTGAGGAATTTGTGCCAAGATAATAAAACAGATTTAGATTTGCAGTGTATTAATGTTATCAACCCTCTAACGTACGGTACTTCTTTTCCTAATGCAACTTTTAAAAACCTCCATTATTTTTTCTGATTTTTCAAAAAAAAAAACCAAAAATAAAAAAGCCATTAAATGTGAAACCCCCACATTTCTCCACTATCACGACATCCTTACTTTTCCTCATAACCTCGGTTGGTGGTCTACATGCCTTGGACGTGTAAGTGTCCACTGGAATGCAGCTCTAATAGAATTTATCAAACAAATTGCAACCATTTTCTCTTTTCGTCGTAAATTGTGCGTCAGTAATTATTTTCCAACACACTTGCTCTGGGTTAATCTGTTTAATTACATACACCAGATAACGCATTTGCACTTGCCTCGTGCTCAAAACCTTCACCAATCTCTTGAGTCTAGAAAGACGAGAAAGCAAAGCAAGCAAACTTAGTACCTAGTAGAAGTGTGTGTACAGTATGTTGATAATAAGGTAAGGTGACTTGTTTGCTCAATTCTCTAACTTTCTCAAAAGAATTTCTTCAATAACTTAACTGCACTGTAATGTAAAGACTAAAGAGTGTCTAAAAATAATGCACTAGGCAAACACGTCCACAGAAATAAGAGTACAAATCATACAACTTTTATGTAAAACTTATACTGTATACACTATGACGTGTGTAAATTTTTATTTTCAGGCATCTTTTAGTTACTTTTTGCTGTAAATTTACACCTTTGTAAGTGTGCAATAGCTGACAGAAAATGTGTTTACCACAAAATAATTAAGTACAAATTGATGATGATAATAATAATAATTTAAACATTTTATTTATAATTCGTAAATTGAACTTACTGAAATTTTAAGATAAGTATTTATTTCCTTTTGCTGCCGACATCAATAATCACCCAGCTTCGGCTATCGGCTATCTTTTAATGCAATTTGACGAGGAGCATAAAGAGGGTCACTTACTCAGCTGGGGTTTGCTATCAATCACTTTTGCAGTGGACAAAGGAAATTTGAACGTATTCTTACCCACGTCCCTCCAATTTGACGTTCAATAATGACACCGACATCGTTTTTAGAAGAAAAACTTTTTCTTTTAAGAAAAATAAAAGAAGACTATTTGGGAGTGTTTAATGATAGTGATCGCACTAATCAACTACATTACTTAAGATAAGAGAGTAATAATAGGAGCACAACATGTTATAAACCATTGATTTGTCAGCATTTCCGCTGAAAACCGCAACTTTAACGACTGTAATTGACAACACACGATAAACAAGTGTTCGTCAGTTCGAACCGATCACAACAAATTTATATAATCAGTTGGAGCCGAATAATAACAGCTATTAAGAGTTTACCACGAGTTATGCAACTGACATTTTATTGATTATTTATTAGTTACTAAGTGCTTAGAAAAACGCAAAAAAAAAATTTAGGTAAAAACCCCGCTTGAAATATTCGATAAAAAACTTAAAGATGAAGAGGGCAGTTGAGTAGTGAGTGGAGTTCTGATCATGTCGCCTGTCAGGGAGTTTCCACGGAATTGACAGGTGGCATGCGTGCCTTGTAAGGTTAGACTGAGAACGCTGGCATACGTGCTGGCCCGCACCCCTCCCCCTCTCCCTCCCCCTCCCGCAAAATCATAATAGAAATCTGAGCGAAAGAGAGACAAGCTCGACTCGACTCGAGCCATCAAAATGCCTTCTTCACGCAATATATAACCAAAGATGCGTTCAATCTCAAAAAGTCACTTTAACTTCCTTTTTTATAAAGATACAGGTCGAACCTCGATATAACGAACTCCAAGAAACCGAAAAATTGGTTCGTTATACAGGTAAAACTTCGATATAACGAACTCCAAAAGACTGAAAAATTGGTTTGTTATAACGAAAATTCGTTATATCGAGACGAATTAGTACACGATTGACTTAGACGAGGCTTTGGAATAGTTGATTATAACGAGGAATTCGTTATGTCGAAGTTCGACCTGTACTTCTTCCTGAATTCTTTACGAGTACACTGAATTCCCTTAGTTCTATGGGGGGACACGTAGAAATAAGGAAATCGATTTTCACCTAATTGTCCTGTCTATTGTTGTACACCTGTAAAAGATATCTAAAGAATGTAAATTTACACTTACAATGGTGCTTATGATGTAAGTTTTCAAATGTTGTAAAATTGGTGTTTTAGTTTCATTTACATTTTTTTATACTTTTATTTCTATGTGTTTGTGACACTAAAATGTAAGTTGTGTTTAATAAGTGAATTTCAATTTATAAATAAATAATTTTTTTTAACATGTTGTTAAACTATTTAAGCATTTTAACAAACTGGTGAATGTAAATATTCCCTTTAAATTAATCTTTCAGAAGATTATTGTAAAGAATCATGTGTAAATTTTCTAAAAACCGTCACTTCCGGTTATACAAATAAAAAAATAAAAAAAAGTCAATAAGAAAATAAGTTGCGAGATTAAACACACCTAATAAAAGAAACTTTTATTTAAAAAATCCAACTTGGTCTTTTTAATGTTCACTTAGGTCCAGCAAATGGACATTGCGAGCTAATTGAGTCGTTTCGTACGAAGTTCGTCTTTTGTTCTCGTCATGATGAACGATGGGCGTTGTTCTTTTATCCAGCAGAAAACGCTAGAGGGAGGTTAGAAGCATGTGTTTTATGCTTTCAGGAACGTGACTTTGGTCGAAAGGGGAGGTTATGAAGGTGGCAACATTCATTCCATGTCGTTTGAATCAAGAAAAGGACTATCGTTTCGCTTCTAAGAGTATTTTGCGAGGGAGGTTTTTAGGGGGAGTGGGAGAAAGGAGGAGGAGAGATTTCATTTCTGCTTTATTGCTTGGAAAGAACTCAAATTTCATTACCATCATTTGGGAGAGCCGAGTTGGATTTTCCTCTGTGGTTTTCGAGGTGGGTGATATCTATTGATCTGGCCTTTTCGCTTTTACGAATAAGTGCTTCATACTTTACTTTTCACTCTTTCGTCGCTTCTAGAGTGCGACTAATTGATTCGAGTAATGACTAAAGCCAAACAGAAACTGTAGTGATTTACTTTTCTTTTTAATCTGCTTGTGTTTTATACGAATTTTTAAATTAAAAATTTTTTAATAGAGTCGAGTTTAAAACTGGAATTTCAAGCTCTGATTACACGCGTCAGTGCTGATGATAATTGTCAACATTTTAAATAGTTTAGTTGAAGCGCTTTGGGTTGTTATCATGTTGTAAAGGATTTTATCACGTGATACTTGGTGTTGCTGATTTTAAAATGTGATGAATTAGCTCCATATCAAAAGTTGCTATAAAGGTGAGGTACAGAAAAAAAAATTTATATATTTTTTTAAAATTATATTTAATTTAATTTTTAAAAATTTGAAAATTACTTGATACCAATTTAATGTTCTCATAAAAAATTAAACTTAATAATTTTTTTCTCGAAATATCACTCTAAAATTCCATTTTCTTTCACTTAGTTTTAATCAAAACTTTTAAAAATTCTAAAAAAATGTAAAAAAAAAACTGATTCTAGTAAATAAAATTCGTATCTATATTCGCAGCTGCTAACATTACTCATCAAAAGTCTACATTCCCAGAGTTAAAAAAATCAATCGCGTGTTAATATTTAGTAACAGAAGTCAAGCAATGATAAATATTCACAAACACATCCAAATTTATACTCCAGCTTAACTTCCTTCTCGATAAAAACGCACTTCCGGTTCACGTTTCATCAACTGTGATGTTTCCATCCAACTGACAACGTTTTACATTTTTATTTTATTACACATTCCACACAAAAATGGCATTATATTTTTTATCATCATTCTCAAATTCAATTCCCATTAAGCTCTTTATATACTGCAACAATCCCACCAATAACTCCCGAAGAATTATAACTGGGAAATATAATGAAAAGTAAAACGAGAAAGCAAAAGCCATTAACACAAATGGGAAAATAAAAAAAAATTCAATAATTTTTTTTCTACACTTTCCTCTGAAAAGGAAAAAAATGAAGATAATGAATGAGAAGGAGCGATTCAATGTGGTCTCAGTGTTCATGTTCTTATGATTCCTGCCATAAATTACCAGCAACAGCAAGGGAGTAAGAAAAGATATGAAGCAACAGCATTACTTCGAACGTTACATGATGAAGGTTAAAACCCCGAGCATTTCTTGATTCAAAACCTCAGAACTGCTCCTTGTGTAAATCTCATTCTCGCTTTAAAAAAGTCATGAGCGAGTTTAATTACTGATAACGTGATTTAGACGTTGATGGAATTTATTATGCATTTCTTTTTCATCTCGCGCCAATCATGTGATCATATTCACACGCACAAAAAGGTACAAGACGAAGATGGAGATTAATTTTTCATGCGCACTTCTAATCATTTAGATGAAAATTAATGCGCACTTCGCTTTTTAATTCATCGTGTTGCATCACCCGAGAAATCTGATACGAGATTATTATTTAAATATTCCAAGATATTTTTTTTCAAGAAAAAGTAATGCAATAAAGGTGGAATTTTTTTAAACTAGTTTTTTTTCCCTGTCACATAAACCCATCACAAAGACTTGGTGTTATTTAAATGATGCTAAAAATATAGACAATTAATCAAATCCGGTGACATGTAGATGATGTCATCGCAGTTGGGGTTTAAAGGACGGTTTTTGGTGGATTAAAAAAAAAATGGGGGAAAAAAATAAATCGATTTTTTCCTCTTGTGCCAGGTCTTTTATCCTGTGCCCTCTCTTTTCAAGCAAATCTCTCTTTGTGTAAGTAGAGGTAAAAAGTGTATGGGATTCGAGGCAAAAGACAGACAAAAACTTTTTTCATTCTCAAGCAGAATTTCTATTTGAGAAGAAAGAGGAATTCTGAAGAAAATTAAATAAAAGTTGCTCGTGATTGATTTTTTTTTTACTCGTTTCTATTGCGGGAGAAATTGAAGTAGGTAATGCAAACTATTTTTGCATTTAACTACCTAAAGCCTGAGGGTGCAATTAATCCGAGTGTGTCTAAACTAAGAAAAGGTTTGTCGAGATGAGTCAGCACCTGGCTTTAGTAAAGTGGACCTATGATCTTTGGCAAATAACCCTCATATTTGGAAATTACACGTCTATCTTCCACTCCCCATTTTCACTCTCCCTTTTGCCCCCATCTCTCTCTCTCTCTCTCTCTTTTACTTGGAAACTTTGCTTTGCTCCCCCCTGTGGCTATCATTAACATTTCAATAGGCGATTACGCATAGAACAAAAGAACAACTCATCTTCTCACTAGTCATGCTGACACCGTGTGCAATTTTCTTTAATTCTCATTTGTGGCGAATAGTAGTTTCATTACTGCAACTGTGATACCTTCATAAAATATATTAATTGCATTTTTGAAAGAAAATTGCAATTTAAACGAAAATGTTTCCTTTAAAACTTTTGTTCGTAAAGATTTTTTCGCAACCGAATGGAGTTAGTTACACCATTGCATTATTACATAGGTTAATTTACCTCATTGTTACTAACAATTATATAAACAAAATATTGTCAACAATTCTAACAAAATTTGTTCAAATTATTTATTAAAATTATTTGATATTTTTTCTTTGAAACAAGATAAAAATCCCATGTCCTTCTACAATATAATTACTTTTTTTTCACTTTTATCTCGTAAAAGCTTTGTAATTTGAGTTGCTAGACATTACTTCGGTTTATTGTCAGTAAAAATAACTTTAAAAAAATATTTTTTTTTGATGATAGGAAAAAAAGAAGTAATAGCATGTAAAGACGACTGAACCATAAATCATTAAAAAAATATAAAATAATGATTTTTCCTCTTATATAAAAGGAAACAATTTTTTCTTTTACGTTCTAAGATAAAAAAAAATAAAATTCTACTTGTTGTTACATCACCTGAACACATTAACAGTGCATAGTGTAATGTGGAATAAATATTCAGAGTGCACTGAATTAATAATGTAACTTTAATTAACATGGAAATTGCGAGTAAGAGACGCGTAGTTAGCGGCAAGAGACATTGAAGCCGTGCAGAGACACGAACTGCAGACCAAGATGGATGTGGACTCGTAAACGGGAAGCTCGCGCCTTTACCTGTCCCTTATTACACCTGACCTTGCTCACCCACCAGGTGGCGCTCTGCAAGCGCACCTGAATCACAATCTTAACTTGTCGTGTACCAGTTGTATATCTCCTAGTTGAAGAGGAAGGAAGGAAATGAGCACACACAAACCACTTGTTCATTTTTTTTTTATTTCCTTTCAAAGTCTGGGTAAACCAAGTGGAATAATGTTTTGGTAGAACTTTTGTGTGGGAAATGACAGAAGACCGGAATGAGGTTTGTTTAGGAGCATTATAAATTTTACGTAAACAACTTTGAATTTTTGTCACCAGATGACTCTACTTAATTCTAATGTTTGCCGCACTTAAAGTGAGAGGCTCTGATGTAGGATATGACAGTATAAAAAAAAATTTAAATTTACTGGATGGGTCAAAACATTTTCTGAAAATTTCTGAAATTGTAGGTAAATCTCAATAAGTATGTATCTTACAGTACAAGTCTTTAAAAACAATGTTGTAAGTCTCAGAAAAACTGCTAAAATTGACAAAAAAAATTAGCTACCTCCAAAAATATGAATAAATCTCGAAAAATCATTGTAAAATTTTACAAATCAATAATAAATCTAAATTCTAAATCTCCACAACAGTATTTGGCAAGTACCTCGCACACAACCACTTTCATAATTTCCACTCATTTTACCTAGATTAACCAGAAAAATTAAATTGCATAAAACAGCTACCAGACGACACTTTAAAAAATAGATATTCAACTTCTTTTCCCACTTTAAAATTCCAACTAAAACCTAATTTCAGATTTCACTAAAACACAAAATAGAAAATTATAGATTCAATCTAAAAACCCATTTCCAGACGAGCCCACACACCTGAAAACGCTGCACCATCGCTATCCATTATCCAATCTGTGTAATGTAAACAAAATTTGCAGATAATTCTCAACCCTGAACCTCGGTCTAAACTTGGACCAGGGGGTCGAGACCGGTCCAGCCTCCTAGCATTTTTCCATGCTCTCCTCGCCCATCTTGGAATTTCTCATTAGCTCTTGTTGTGAATTCTCCAGCTCGGTAAAGAGCCAGTAATTTTCTCTGTCAAGGTGTTTTATGATTGGCCCTCTTTCTTCCCCACCCTTTGCCCTTTTCTCAAGGATCTGTCTTTAGACTTCACTTCAATTCCGATGTGTCACCAACTACAAAGAAAAAAACACCGCCCTTCCGAAAGAATTGAAAAATTGTTCACGCTTTCTCACCTGATTTATTTTCACCTTTAATTTTATTTTCCTATCCGTTAGGAAAAAAATTAGGCCAAATCAAATACAACATTTGTTTGAGTAGCGAATCTCTTAGTTCCACACCAAGACTCAATTAGACTTTTGTGTACTGTATGTTTTTTTTATTTGCCAATTGCACTCTTGTTGCGTCGAGACTGCCATAAAGCAATTATGGTAAACCTAGGTTTGTACCGAAGGCTACACAACAAAGAAAAGAAAAAAAGAAAATGGGTAATTTTTTTTATTGCTGACAAAGGTTAATTATATACGCGGGACATTAGTAATGAAATATACTTGCGATGTGGGAAGAAGAAAAGGGTCGTGAGATGAAGGGTAAGGAAAATACTTGACTTTATTGGCTGATAAAGTATTTGATGAGTTGCCATAGAAACGCAGTGTACACTTGATAGAGGTAGAATGGAGCCTTTCCAATACTAAACACTAGGGGGTCATTGCAGGGAACTTATAAATCAAGCTAGAAGTGAGGGAAGAAGAAGGGAAGGGGTTTTAAGGTTTTTAACATTGAAAAGAAGAGTTGTGGTATTGCACATGCTGCTTTTTATGTGATGGAAAGCCACAATTTATACTTTGAGTGAACCTAGATGGAGAGGGAGCTGATTTCGATCTAGACACCTGGTGGCTGCAGTTGGAGTCGACAGAAATTGATGCAATATTTTAAATTTTATATATTTTTAAAAGAGGGTACCTGTATGTGATATGAAACTTACGTGAATATGAATGTGATATACTTCATATTCACAAAGTTTTTGGCAGATTTGTAATGTATCGCAATATACAAGATACATGAGATATTCACAATACGTGCAATGTTTAATATAAATGAGATATATCGATTATTTTATTGCCTCTAGGATATGAATACGATATTCATTACATATCACGATATAACTTACCGGTACTGTATGTATTGCAATATTATACAGTCTTATTCTGTACTTAATTGAAATTTTTACAGTTTCAAAACAGTGTTAAATTAATAAGTTTATAAAAATGATAGATTACTCAAATTATTGTATTTTTACTGCACATTTGTAACATATTGTAGACTTATATTTTTCTATAATAACTCTTTGATAATTGCGTTAATGAAAACTTTAATTTAAAAGTTCCTGTTTGAAATTACTTTATCCAAAATTACATTAAAGCCAAGGCCACTACCTGTTTAAGAGGTCAAGCCAAAAGAATGGTGTGAGATAATGAAAATTAAATAATGCCTTGAATCACGCAATAAAAATGGCTTTGGTCAGGGTCTAAAATAATGACGTGATGTCATTTCTGCTTATTTTCAACGCTTTGAGTGACTTCCAAATTAACAATTCCTTTTCTCTTTTCTTCCCCAACTTAGGACAATTCACGTAGGAAGCAATCTCTGATTCCCATTGATGTACAAGTGGAGGTAAGAAGTTGTGCAATTTCCTTTCTCTTTACACATGCGTGTCAGTCTCGACTGTCATCTTGTCTTTCAAGCCGAACGATGACAAAGGGCCAAGTTTAATTTCAAACTATTTTCTCATGTCGGGGGCTCGGTCTCGTCACGGGGAGAATCAATTTGCGATGGGGGAAACTCTCGAGGCGAGCGAACTAAGCAGCAATCATTTCGTGGAACAGTCCAACGGCGAACGCGCACATATGTTGGCAAATTTTTGACTCGCATTTTCTTCATTTTGCTGGGATCATTAACCAAAGGCGGCCGAAATAGTGAGGAAAAAAATCAAAGTGTTTTTTTCCTCCTTAGTAATTATTTAAAAAAAGTTAAAGAGGGAAGAAAAAGTCAACAACAAAAGCGCGTTATATTTATTGGTGACAAATCTTCGCTTGATTTATCAAGGTTTTAAACGGAAGTGGAACTAAATAGAAAACATATGTGGGCATTAAAGAGTAGATTCCACGCACTTCAATCTACAGTCGAGGCAATGTTGAAACAAAACCCCGATGCTAATGGCTAAAAATAAAACTGTTTTGTAAAATAGAAAAAAATAAAAGATGATCCAAAGGTCACGCGAGTCGTTAGATACAGTACGGTTAATGGATTGGGTTGCGTGATCTTTCGATCGTCGTCTGCAACCGTTCGCACTGGAATTTTTGGAATTGAGGGCTTAGTTAAAATAAATCTGGCACTGAAAAAGTCAACAAACAAAGTCAACACCCAAAACATGACAAACACCGGTTGGAATCTAAATATTAGTCACTCATTTATTTCTTTGTTTCTAACACCGCTTTGATGTTATGTTTTTTCTGTTTTTTTTTTTTTGTTTAAAGAACGGAAATCTATATTCATTATAACTAACAAGTAAGTCTTGATCGATTCCGATACCAGAATGTTCATAAAAACATAGGTGTTAACTGATATTTTGGCTATTGATTCAGATTTAAAAAAAATAAAAATTGAGTAGCATTTTTATTGCAAATGTAATGAAAATGTTAACAAAGTACAACAATTTTATTGTTTTTGTTAAAGATATGAGTAATTTTGAAGAAAAAAACATGGCAAAAACAAATTTTGTCACAAACTCATTTCTTTTCACCCTTATTTCTATGTAATGTGCAATATCGATACCATACCTAAGTATTCAATAATTCCAATACTAATAACTAATAATCAAATACTTTTTAAAGTATCAACTAGTGATAATTACTACTAAAATCAATAAATTTTATAAATCGGCCAAACAATTTGATCACAATCTACAGTACGTAAAATACTATATTTACATCTATTAATAAATATTTTATTATTTTCTAAGTCTGCTAGAATAAGACTTTACTCTACCCCATTGCAGAAACGCGACTCCCGCATTTAAATCTGATCAAACAACAGAACCCTTGTTTTATTCCATCAAGTTTACCAACTCCACTTGCCAATCAAACTTAATCCAACCAACCCCCTTCCGCTAGAGGATTAAAACCAACTCTGGCTTCTTAAAGAGGGTTGGGGTCAATACATGCAAACTGAGTTAACGGAACCAACCCCTTACAAGTGGCTATTCAACTGTACGAGTTTCAGACTTGATCCTTTATGATTCGAGTGGAATAAAGCTGCTTTCTCTGTTTGCTTTAGTTGGGGGCTTCAATGAGATTCTCTTGTGAGAAGTCGCTAACGAGTTGCCAGGCATGTTCAAAACATCACTTTGGCTTTTTAGTGACTGATAACAATGTTCAGAATGAACAAAACAAAAGATCTTTGAAAAATTCCCTTGAGTTTGTAGTTGGTGATGTTTTTGACCTCGCTCACTTCGAGGAGATGAAAAATGACATTCTCAATGGAAAACTTCCATAAACTTTTCTTTAAAAGGTTTTTTCATCTTTTATTTTGGCTTTTTCCATCAGTTAAAGGTTTTTGCACTCGAATTTTAAAATTGATTGGGGTGTTACCCAGAACATCAGAAAATACGAATTTGAACAGAAACTGGTTGCTAAAATTTGCTGCATGTCTCAAATTCACTTTTCCGTTATGTCGACCAATTCAGAATAGCGTATTTCTTTAAACTAAGAACTCTAGAAAAAAACGAAATTTAAAACTGAAACTAAAATGACAATGCAAACAATCTCTATGATGGCGGCCTTCTTACTTTCGAAGTTTCATAAATGAGCAAACAAAAAAGTAAATCACAAAAATAAAAATTATTTTGTTAAAAATTGTAAATTGTTTACTCTTATGGCACTTTAATATTTGATACTCTGTATTTTTAAGTCCATGCAGGATGTAACAATGCTGATTGCTATAACTTTCCTGTTTTTATTAAAATTATACATCTCATCAGTGCGAATTTTCTAAGTTAAACATTCTTCATCTCAAAAATAAAACAGTCAACTTGTTTTGAAATAGTATCAAAACAAGTAGCGATAATGATAGCGTTAGCATAAATGAAAAATTTTGACAAACATTTAAAATAGGCTTAGCAAAACCATTCAATACTTTTTCAACAGATTTTAGCAATAACGAACTATTTTTATTTCGATAGCACTTTCAACACTGTATTGTGTAATACAATAAAATTACTAAAAATTAACAAATTTAAAATCTCTACTTTTCCGGTTTTTATTAAATTCATCATCTTATTTTCCACGACTTATATTCGATGGCAACCTACATTCCCAGAAGTATTGTAATGCGGTACACATTTAGGTGTTTTTGTTTCCATCTCTTTAAACGACGACCTTTTACACCGAATTCATAACCTTTCAATAATACATTATTCATGTAAATGTAATGTCCACGTAGGCTACAAACACTGCGATGACACAGAGAGCACTGGCATCTTCCTTTATCTCATGTCAGGCGAAGGTAATTTATTCATTGAACTGTCAAGAAATATTTACTCTGGGTTTCAAAGCGTTGCTCCAGGTTGATATTGCGAGGCAAATTAATTCCACCTCATCTCGGTGTCAATAAAAACACGCTCCGTTGCACAATTAATCCAATAATCCTCAACTTTATTCCCGATTTTTTAAAAATAAAATTAATTTCATTTATTCTTTTTTTCCTCTCGCTCACTCACGTCAAATCAATCAACTCTAAAAAAAAAAAAAAAAAAAAAAAAAAAAAAAAAAAAAAAAAAAAAAAAAAAGTCGTCAGGGCTTATGGAAAAAACAGTTGATACTCGAGTGACGAAAAAAAAAGGTCAAAATGGAGAATTGCTGATGTAATTTAAAAATGGTGCCCCTTGTGTGTTGAGGTCGGAAGCTTGTTTACATTGAAACTCAGTATATACAATCTCGAGTTAGATGGACCTCATCTGTCACTGTCTTCGTTTCTTGTAGATCCATTTTCTAAGCAAATCTTCAATATCCCTCTGGTATCGGGACCTTTTTTTCAGATTTTTTTTAATACTAGTGGTTTTAGGGAGTGACGGTGTAGAAAAGGGAAAAGTTTATTCTCAAAAGTAAGACAGTTATTTCGAAAATTCGGCCGAATCAATCGACTTGTCTCTTGTTACATCTGATGTTCCATCGCCAGCTGATAATTGAACATCACGAGTGTTGACACATGTCACAAGATGTCCATCAAATCCAATCTCTAAGCAGATAGTGGGTGAAAAGAGGGGACATAATTTTCTCCGACATTTCCATCACCTTTTACAGAGAATTTTTCCAATTCCAGCAATGGGAAAGTTGAGAGTTTAAGCCTGACTTGACATCGGGTTTAAGTCATAAGAAGAAAAGACTTAGTGTAATTTTATAAAACCTTTTTCTAAAATCGCAAAATTGAACAATAACGTCGAGATAATTGACGTTCGAAGTGACTTTCCTTAAATTAAATTTCAGAATTAAAAAAAGAAAAAGAAAAAGAGTAAATAAGTAATGATTGCAAGTCACTTTTTCTCATTTCTTTTAATGGAAGTCAAACAGTTAAAACCCCATCTAGGAAAAAAAAAATCAAAACTGACGCGTTGCAAGTCTGACTTGTTAATTAAGTGAAGAAAAAAAATTAAGAAAACAATTGAAAAACCCCCATTTTTTTCTTATTATCTCCAAATTCAATACTCCCATCCTTTTCCACCATTTTTTCCCAGTGCACTTTTTTTAGAAGTTCAACGTCTGTCACTGATCTGAGATAATTAATTAAAGACCCGCCACGCCTTACTGAATCTTATTTTTTCTTGTATGCAAAAAGGCTTTTATAGGAAGGGTGAAGAAAAAGGGGGTAAAAATTTAGAAAAAAAAAATTATTTTAACTCAATCAATATCCATTTTTCCCTTCCCGACTTTATATTTAGACAAAATAGAAATTTTTATAACAATACCATATTGATTTTCATCCTCCTTGATTAATTCCGCTTTGTGGTCATAACTGGAAGCAAAGTCAAAAAGTAGAGAATATAAAGCGAAGCAGGAAAGTTAATTGCCCTCCATAGTTGAATTTTTCCCTAATTAAGTCCTAAATTTCATATTTTCGATCAAAGTATTAATTACATCTAAAACGGGAGAATTAAAATTCAAAATCGGCTTTCAATCAAACCCTCTCAAATCGATTTTTATTTTGTAAAATGTGGCAGATAACGAATCAATTAATCAATGAAGCAAACAAACTTCCTCTGCCATTATTATGATCTCCTTCTTCCTTATCCAAATATTTCTTGTTAGCGACAAATCGATCTGATATTGACAAATAACAAGAACCCAATTTCATCAACACCTATTTACAATTACAGTGGGGTTTGGGTCGTAGCGAGATTGTTGTTTTTCCTTCAAATCAAATTCCTTCCCTCTCGCTCATTATGTGCATGATTATGCTTTTGCTATACTCATTACTCCGTCGAAAGGGGAATGACCCCACAGTGAATACCCCCAGTCATATTTGTAGATGAAAAAATAAGTCGTGTTCGAAGGAAGGAATTAATGCACTAATGCCTATATAATGGCCTGTTTATGCAAATAATATATGTTTTTAGCTTTATTTCTATTAGTTCAACGAGCAGTCGTGATCAATGAGGTTTGAATTAAAGTTGTAAAGATTAACTACAAAATTATACATGTGTGTTTAATCATATTTTCTGCTATTTGTATTGAAAACGTGCTTATTTGCATACGTAATGTGCAATTCCATATCTGTACGGAAGTGGAGGATGTTGTCATTGCTAAAATTGTCACTTCCTGCATTGGAGGGAGTTTATGGGCAAATGAATAACATGTAGAATTCAATTTCTAATCAAAATTCAACATAAATGTCCTCAATATTTTGCTTATTCACTAACATACATGTTTTCCCACAATAACCCACTAGTATCGAAAAGTGATACAATTGAGACCATTTTGGAAAATACGAGCGTATTGTATTGCTATTTTTAAATTTATCACTAAAATATATCGAAAGGATTTACGAGTTTTCCTAGTGCATAATAGTTCGATGTTTTAACCAATGTTAAAAGTATTTTTAAACTCGGTTTACATTTTAACTGTTGTTGGTGCAATTGGCCTTAGAACTTCCATTACAGTTAAAATATTGAGCAAATGCAACAACAACTTCAAAAAAATCTGCAGTTTGTGTACTTCTGAAAGATAACTTCTGATTTCCGGACACATTTGGCACAATATGCCATGATTATTAAATGTACTTGAAGTTAGAGGCAAGCATGCGAATCCAAGTGTCCGCCTGCGTCACATATCCCACTTTGCTGTGTCATAATTGTGTCATTCTAGCTCTAAGTGAAAATGACAAATGACTAAAGTGGTTAAGTCGTAAAACATGACAAACACAACCACCAAAATCATGCCTTTTACCCTATACAAAAAAACAAAACAACAACAACAACATCAATAATTCAATTTTAATAAATACCATTCACATTCACACTGCATGTTTACCTTTAATTCACTGAATCCGAACTTAGTTTGACAACAAGCTTCTTATGAATGATAGATGTTCTTCAAACAAGACTGGCGTCTGCTTTACTGTCATTCGATGCCAGTTTCAAAACGAATATTAGCCCTGGAAATTGGAGATGAGACCATGTCAAATGTCTCCGTTCGCTTCGTCGGATAAATAGACTAATCTTAATCTTTCTTGAAGCCTGTCAATGGTTCTCCGTACTGGCAATCAGTGTCGACATGATGACAGTGTTTCTTCCTCTTGTCCTTAATGAGATTCAACTTCATTAAGCAAACGTCTTTGAACATTTTTCTTGTTAATTTATGCGTACAGACGTTAAGTGGAATGATAATCATCTGCCCCCGTTTTCGGGAACCCAACTTCAACGTCGAGCAGATCAAAATTTCAAAATTAATTTCAAAATAATTCATCTCGTACAACCTAGATATTTTTTTTTTAGAGAAACAGTAATCAAACCCTCAACTTTCTGTAAAATCATCTTTTCATAATTGACTGCACATGATGATTTGTAGTTTCACGTTCTTCTTCTTTTTCGTGACTACGATTTTAACCTTGACTACAATTTTTTTTTTTTAATTTTTTAAATCTAAAACACAACATGAAAAAAAAAATTACATCGACCACCAACTTTGAGGTTACATTCTTCATACCTTCAACTTCAGCATGTCCATAAAGGACAAGATTCACGTCGAGAGACCTTTTCTTAACCTTAAGTCTCGCACCAGGAGATCTCTAAGTCAAAATCTGACACATGCAATCACGAGACAATACGCGAATTATTCGCTGCGTTAATTTACTTAGCATGAAAATCATGTTGTCGTTTTAGAAATGAGCAAAAAATTCAAACCAAAAAAAGATATTTTTTGAGTGAAATTATTTATGAGTGTGCAACGAGGATGAAAAATCGTCTGAATGAGGCATTTAGAAGTGAAGTGCATCTTAAAATAGAAGACTGTTGTCTTCTCGGAATTGTTTATTTACTCATAGAGCTAATTAGCCATGTGATCCCGCACTCATGCATGCAGCATCCCACAAGTGCTGCAAATTGTAACAACTGTTTTGCTACTGTTGTTATGATACTGTTACGTATTAGAATTTTTTTCCACGTTGAATGACGATGTAACTTTTTCCGGATGCTGTGTATATGGATTTTGCCACCCGCGGATCGTGTAAAGGGGTCACTTTGTGGTGTGCCTTCGAGTGCCCGGATGATGGATGACAATCAACGACTGGTGATTGTCACGACCATGATAAATCACTTGCCTTATTTCGTAGTCAAATTCAAATCTCGTGTTGACATCCGACTTATTCTTTGTGACGGGAAAATATGTCTAACATAAAATCCAGTCACAGACTAAGCTTGAGTAAATAAATATGGAGAGTCCATCGTAAAATAAAACTTCTGGTGGCAATAAAAAGCAGTGGGAAAAATACTTTTCTATACCGAAATTATAAGTAATTAAATTTTTTCCGGTTTTATTTAACGTTTTATAGTTCTTTTTATAACATGGGAAATAAAATAACATTTATCATCAATTACGGAAAAGTTCAGTATTTAAACGAAGTACGGTACGTCACATTTGAGTAGCTAAATCTCTAAGTAATAGTTTCGTGTTTAAGCGGATTAAATGTAATAATCATCCGCTATTTTCTTTTGACCGAATTTTCGCTAAAACTTTCAACCCGAGTTTCCCGTATATTATCACGATATTTTCTTCACAGTGCAATTCTTATCAGATACTCCATAAACCAAGTCATCCTCACTTGTTAGAATTCTAAAATAATTTGCAATTAATCACAGCTCTTATTTTTAACTCACTTTTTAACACCACTTTTTATTTACGACCCCTTCCCTTCCTTGAACGAGATCAAAACAACATCAACTCGACAGTCATCAAGCGCAAACTCTTTTATAGACACTGCAATTCCATATTCCAGCAATTCATTAAGGCAGTGCGTTGTTACATAATAAACTTCCGTTCTCTTTAGCTTGTAATCTCAGGAAAGAATGTCCATTAAAACCTAACGAGATGTTTTATCCGCCCACAAACTAACCATTAAACGCTACAACTCTCCTCCTCCAGAGCCACATGGTGGCGCCAGCCAAAATCTGGATATGATTTGCTAGACGCGTGTTCCACGTGCCTTGATCTTTTTACCCTCGTTCCAAGACCCGAGACCTTAGTCTCCTCGACCTTATAATTGCATCCAGAAACAGCAAAAAAAATTATATCATTTCAAACCCTAATCTAAACATTAAATATAAATTAACCCCAAATATTTATCATAAACAAAAAACTCATTTTTTCTTACAAAAAAGAAAGAAAAAAAATCCCCATCTCTTTTACTTGGTTTTATCTGCCATCTTAAATATGTCTAGGCAATCATGACGGGGCGGCTGTCTGCCTTCTTGCAGCATGCTGGGTGATTAGCTTTTCCCTCCCCATGTCTCCCCTTTAGCTCGAGTCCACTGGGTTAAATAAAGAAAGGAAATTTTCAATGCATCTGTAGAAGTCGAACTTCTTTGATTATTACGAGTGTTGTAATTAGGAGTGCAGTACAAGTTTGTGTCTAGCCGCGAGGTTTGTAATGGAGGCGGCAGAGACGCTCCAAGTGACTAATTAACTCTTGGCAAGTGGATTTATTGTAGTCGCCTCGCACTCGCTTCGCATCCCTGCAGTATAGATAATGCACGTATTAACTACCAACGGAGAAGAGAGCGAGATGCATGACGTTAATTTATTTGTGGATGAGTTGTGCTTCACTGCACTTTGGCTCGTGTGGGGACTTTTCTTGCCCAATGGGGTCGCCAATGTCAGAGATGGAAAGAAATTAAGAAATATGTTAAAACAATTATCTGGGAGGCTGTTAGTGTTGTTGTTTGCAGATGGAGTTTAAGGTTGTTGAACACTTAGGCTTAAATGTGATTTTTGGGATTTATGAAAAGTGCATGTTGCAAGAGAGATAAGTAGAAGCGGGATTTGTTTTGATCTAATAACTTTGAGAAAATGACAGAACTTCTTACATTTTTTGTTATCTTTTCAATTAAAATTTTTTTTGAAAATAAAATTTAAAAATAGTTGAAAATACCACACACCCACACACATAGCGAAAAACTCGGAATTTAATCCAAATTATCACTTAATGTCAAGAAAAATGTTAATCAATCCTAACAAGATGCTTCTTCTCTCTATTTGCCAACATCTGACACACTTTAAGAAACCCTTAACACAAAAAAGTGAATAAATAAAAAAAAAAAATCAAAGGAAGAAACCCAACCAACACCGTTTCTTTGGGTGGTCTCCACTCCCCTTTTTATTCACATCATCTAAGACGCATCCTGATTGGAGAAGACATTTCACTGCTATTTTTGGGAGCCAAAGGATTCAATATGCTCAGATCAGCGTCCTTGGAGTTTCAGCTAACTTAAGGTGACGTTCTCCTAACCTTCCCTAAGGCCTGCAGTTGAAAAAAGGTGTCTGCAAGATGCGCAATTCCCATTACAAGTAGACACAAAGAAAATAAATTTTTTTACTCTCTAATTCTTGGATCCTATTTCTTCCTCAATCAATAATTTACTTTTCCTTTTGGACTCTTGAAAGTATCACAAAAAATGTAATTGAACTCAACCTGCAGCAAGAAAAATCGTGAATTTAAGTTGAAGATTTATCTTCAAAGAAAAGAAACAAAATTTAACAAATTACACTCTTTTATCTCAATTAATATTAATTAGTGCGAGTAAAATATGTTATTTTTTTCGTTTACGTTTTAGCGTTTTTTAGGTCAAAAACAGTGTGAAACAATTTTATTTATGTTGAAAACGTCCATTTAATTCAGGTTACCTTTTTTTCTTCATACCTTCAATTTAATGCTCTATTGTAGCCACCAAGTCACGCGTTTAGAAGTAGTTAACTTCTCATTTTCCCCCTCTTGAAAAACCACACCTGCAAATTTTAATTTATAACGATTCCAACACTCGATCCAATTGCCTGCACACAAGGGACAAATAATTTTCATCTCGACAACAAATTCCAAAACACCTACGGGCATAAGTTTTAATATTTTTTTTCAACTTCCCATTCTTTAAACCGCTTTCATTATTTTTTTATTCTATTTTTTAAAATGCTCAAAGTGGCGGAGTTATTTTTCTGCAGTGCTGGAGATAGAGAGAATTTAATTACGCACCAAAACTCCGTCTTTTTACCTGGAGGCCCAGTGAATGGGAAAAATGAGAAAAGACATTTTGTTTCGCATCGAGCCATCACAAACAGTTTCGATTGCCGTTTGAAATCCGCTTAAGGATTTGCTCTCAACTGATCTTCGAATAGTTACGTGACAAAGCGCACAACCGAACGCCTAATAAAATTTCGATGGCTTCGAAAATTATTGGATAACGGGTTTCTCCTGCGATTTGTGCAGCATTTCTTAATGAAGAAAAATGACTCTTTTAGGCTTTGGATGTCTTGAACTAGAATTTACTGGTTGATTTAGATCGAATAAGGTGACTTAAAATTACTTTTGTTAAGACTTTCGTCTTTCCTTAACAATGGTAAGAATGCAACATTAGCATCTCATTAAATGCATTCAATTTTACAAACTTGTGACTTGGATTTTATATTTCTTAAATAACTAGCATGTTATGCTAATTAAGTGTCACTAGTTATACTCAATGTTACACGAAACAATAGGAATGCCTTTATGGACTTTGGTAAAAAGACTTCCTGAATTCACCACACTTTTGTTACTGCACGTATAATATTCAGTTTCTATATTCAGTTTCTATATTCACTTGTCAGTTGAGCCTGAAACAGGCTAATTGCATTTACGTACATTAAACCAATTTATTTTCGCGGTCACAAATTAATATAAACATTAATTATCATATTTAATATTCTTGCTGATGACCACAAACCCAGTGTTTAAAATGTCAAACCTTGCACTTAGAAAACTCTTAAGTGTAAATTCTTTTGGTAATAAAATCGAAATATTAAATATGGATGGTAATTACAAAACAATATCAATATCAATTCTATCAATATTAATTATATTATACAGTATTTATTTATAAGTTAGTGGTTCCTCGCACTTGAGATGTTAAAATCTTAGTTCTTACCCTGGTCGAGAGAACGTTAATATGATTCAGTTTAATTTATACAGTACATACAGTTTCCCTCATTGCAAAAGTTTCCACTTTTCCTCATTACAATAAAACATAACATAAAACCGGAGGGAAGTGAAATCTGCACTACATGCAAAGAAGCTTTTTGGTGAATTTAGCAGAAACCAGTGGAGTGCATAAATGGAGTCAGAATGGCCGCTGTGGGTCATCCAGTGATTTAGAGTGAGACGCCACTAAGCTGTTTTAAAGAGCAACAGCAAGAGTTAAGTAGTCTCGTAAGGGTGTGCGAATCAATAAATTGACCTTACAACTTTAATGAACTCTTGTCTCCTCATTTATTTTCAATTTCCAGAGTGAATCGCAAAGCATGATGGGTTTTAATCGCAACTTATAAACTCAACAGAGCAATCAATACAAAATGGGAGGAGAGAAATATAATCAAAGCAGCTGTTTGCAAGCACGCACCGCCGCATTTTAAAGGGAAGACGCCATAGTCAGATGAATTTTTATTCAAAGAACTCGCTAGCAGCAGGGGAGGGGTAAAACGGGAGAAACTCATTTTCATTTGCACTCTAACAACTGGGGAAAGGGGAATGGCAGATATCATACACCAAGAAAATTTCCTTGCTAAACAAATCTCGCCATGTTTAATAATCCATAGCTGAATAAAATATGCTGATTGTCAAGTTATTGATACTAAAAAAAACATTGGCGAAATCGATTGTCAATGCTAAGTCAATATTGAATTTGTTTGAATTTCATATCGATTTGTGGTTCCAGAATTTTATTCATTTTGTTTGGTTAGGAAAAAAAGTATTTTTTTTTATATTAATTTAAACGTTGGCATTTGTCTCGCCACCTAGTGTCACAAATTAGTACTCAAATAAAAGTTATCGAAGAATTGAACAAACTCAGATATCATTGATGTGATTTGTGATTTGTAAAGATTTTTGTAAAGATTTGCAAAAACATTTACAGATTTTTAAAGATTTGCAAAAACATTTACAGATTTTTAAAGATTTGCAAAAACATTTACAGATTTTTAAAGATTTGTCGAGATTTATGAATGAATTTTTAGAGATGGAGTACAAAGATTTTTAGAGTGATTTTTTTGGGCACTGTCTGACTGACTACTTGAATAAAAATCATTATACTGTATATATATAATTTTTTAAAAATCATAAATTTGTACAAAATTTCGTCACCAGGCGGCTTTCCGCGAAAGTAAATTCAGAAACTTTCAACTCTTCTCACGACATCTCTCACATTTGTTTAACTCTTGATCATACCGAAAATGTCGTTCACAACCAATAAAGTTGTTGTGTATACATTTGGTCTAAAGTACTCTAAAGAGGCAGAGCACCAGATGGGATGGGGCGGTCATTAAGCAAGCAGAGTGGATGGGGGTCGGCAAAATTCAACCGTTTTCACATGTCCACTTCGTGGAATCAGATATCCACTAGCACGTGGCATACATTGACTTCCTTAGGGCGCGATTGATGGGCACGTCACCGTTTCCATGACGACCGCGCCAAGACGTTTCCGTGTCCAATCATCTGGCGCCAGGGGTCTGTTATTGAAGACAACCCGAAATGGAGAAAGGTGTACACGGTACGGCTTATTTACGTATCGTTTTGAAAACATGTCAGGGGAAAAAGGTTTGATTTGAAAGGAAAAGCGCTGACTGATGAACACGATTAGCAATGCTCATTAACACGAGATGAAGTGTAACGAGTAGGGGTTAAAAGCAAAGGGTTGCACCCCTTAACTGCGATGATATTACCACTGAGGGAACGAGAGACGTCGACTTTCTTCCCAAGCGAGTTGTAAAAAGGGGTAAAAGTCGAGTTGATACAATTTTTTATTTTGTCATTTTAAGAAAATCAAAAAACGAAATTTTTTTTTTTTTTTACTTACTTAATAAAAAAAACTATTCTACTGGGAAATCACAGAAACGCTGACAATGAAATAAAAATCACATTACCAAAAATGAGAAGGTCCCAAGTGTTTAGATTTTCCACCATTTTGTTTTTGTTGTTTTAAAAATCACAAAAGTTTGTTGCTACATACAAAAAAATCTTTGGAAACGAGTGTGATGAATGGTTGAATACAGCACCTAAAAGGAAGTGACGTCACGTTTATACGTTTCGCGTTATGTGTCGTATTTTCCGTTTTACTGCAGTGTTCAAGACGCAAACTCGACGTTTTGAATGCAATTAATGATATCTAAGTGCTTTAGATTCCTCGAACAATTTTTGTTTCGGTGGCTCTGGCTCCACCAAACGGATCTGTCTCAGCCGGCAATTATCTTGCCCCATTCTCATCCAATTTTTAAATTGACACTCAATTTATTAGATAATATTGATTTATCTAACTGGCCTTTTTTCTCCCACACCCCCATCTTTTATAAATTAAGTGAATGGCATTCGTATGCAATTAACCACTATCCACCATAATTACCGATCACACCCAGAGTGCAAAAGACACTACTCTTGTGGGCTGCACTCTCATTTCTTCTATGATGGATGACGGCTGTGTGCATGGGAAGGTAGTAAAATACAAAAGGAGAGGGTTCCTTCCAAGGATAAACAAAGCAGATAACCACTAGCGTCACCGCCATTTCCCTATTATTACCCGCACCATACAAACGCCCTTTATTACCCGTCTCAAAACCGAACTTTTTTTTAATTTCAAAAAAAAAAAAAAAATGTAAAGTAAAGTAAAGTAAAATTAAATAAAATACAATCCTTTAAAATTTTATTTTTTTTAATTTGAACTTTAATTTAAAATTCCGTAATTTAAAAATTCAAATTTTATTCAAACTTTCTTCGAGAAAAAAATGTAAAAAAAAAAAATATATATATGAGAGTTGCGCACGCAGCTTCCGGTTATTGAGCACCGCCTTGCGTTCGAGGCTACGGCAGAGTGTGGCGTGCAGCGAGCGCGCTGGCTGCAGTTGTGCCGTTTGTGCTCTCGAGGACGCTTGGATCCATGAACGAGGGCAGTGAATTCATCAATGCTCAATGGCTATTCAAACTTACAGATGATATCGGAGTAGTACACACCTTGGCGTCCACTGTGCTAAGGTGCGCGCACGTGGGATGTACCGTTCACCGCGGGAGATGAATGTGAGTCCACTTTTCCAAGTGTTTAACTCGGCTTTTTTGAGTGATTACAAGTGTCCAGTCAGTCCCTCATTTTCCCTGTAGGCTTGTACCCTTTTCTTTCTTTTTCTCCCGAACGCCGGTCAGCGGTCTGTGGGTCCTGCTGACTTGTTCCGTTACTTATTCCATCTGGCTAGCGCCTAGGGGTAGGGGGTATGCAGAGGCGGAGCTTGAGGCCCTCGGTCAGCCGATAAGCTGCCTTCAGGTAATGGAGGAACTGCTGTCACTCCACACAAAAGCTACTGTCAACGGACTGTCTCTTCCCCGAGGCTGACCACAGTCCGGTTGTATTCCTCCTTTTGTGTCCGTCTCTGGCAACTCAGTGTTGGGTCTAATCAGCCGTCTGCATCTTTACCTTCATTACTCAACACTTCATCAAACCCAGGAGCAGGTGTAAGTACCCCACACTGGTCACTCAAACTCACATTTTCGCTATTTTTCACCGATTTTCGTCATGTTTTTTGTTGTTGTCTATTTACATTTTAACCGACTCAAGCCTTCTAAACAACACCGTGAATCTTTAATCCCACTTCCCTTTTAACGAAATCTTGCAAAGTAGGAAGTTTTGTTGTTCTTGTTGTCTTAGTTTCAAATCGAGGCTTTTCGATCTCCTCAATTATGAATGCGACAATCTACAAAATCAGCAGCGTCTTTACGGTAGCCATGACAACCGGGATTTTTCTGACCTTTTCATCAACTTCACTTCTACCTAATAATGCCAAGGTTTACCACAACCGTCCAAAACATCTTACCTTTCACTTTTTTTTTAATTTCTAAATCAAATTCATTTATTTAAATTTAATCTGCATATCAACTACACAAATCATCAAACCTTTTACCAACTGCGAGTGCTAAACTTCAACACACCCCAGCCGGAACATTGCAACTCGGGGTCCGCGAATCAATTCGAGTGACCGAGTGCGCGTCCTGCATGACAAGAGGGCGTTAAGGGAGTCCGCGGGGCCCAGGCAACTCGTGATCCCGTCCCAACTGGGATTTTCCTTCAAAACCCGTCTTTTCTTCGCTCGAAAATAATGAACAACTTCACGGACCCGTGCGTTTTTTTTTATCCATCTCCGTTCATTACCAGTTGTCATTAGCCAAGCATGGCGACCGAGTGTGGGGAAGGGGAATCCCAGTCGAGTATGATTCTTCCACTCCCTGCTGGGTTCGGGGGAAGCTGTCGGCTTTTGCGTGTCGTCGACACGGGGGTTGTCATGGCAACCAGATGAACCACGCCTTAACCCCTTCTTTCTAGGTCGTTTCCATGTCACTCATTCTACCTGGTCTCATCAGTAGATTAAAAGAGTGGGCAAAATGCCAAATTTTATTATTTTCCTTTTTTCGTTTATGATCGTTGCAAAAATCGTCCCGCGTCTCTCTCGACTCGAAATTGCAACACACCTAATCAAATTACGCCGTCTTCTATTTATGCATGACGTGCTTAATCAACTTGCTGTGAATGTCAATGTCTTCTATTCACCTTCATTTTCAATTTTATTTGAACACGCGTTTTCATTTTTCTCTTTTTTTCTCCCTCTTTTCTTAAAACAAAAAAAAAGCGAGAAAAAAAAAGCCTTGTATAAGACGCTGCGTTGGATCGTCGTGACTCAGGGGTCCGGAACGAAATTGCGTTTGGTCGCGTGCGCGCCCATGTATTTTTCATCGTCGTTTCCTCCGAGGTCTTTCGCTCATTGATTCCAGTGCAAAAATCCGCCAAAGAAAATTCGCGACCATTTCTGGCGCCGACTAGCGGCCGCGTCGACTGACCGCGTCCATAGGGAGTTCACTCCACTCTTCCTTTTCGCCACTCTTGAGGTCATCCAGCACGACATTAACAGGCATGTGCGAGCTGCGTCTTACCATCACGAAGGGGAGGGCTGAAAACATGGTCATCATGGTTATGATGGTGGCAAATTTTTCCTCGCATCAGTTTTGAAAGAGTTTTTAAGATGTTTTTGAGATGATTGAGTTTTTTAGATGATTCGAAGAACTTACTGAGAATTTTAATGTCATGTGTGACAGGTCGTGTTTGGCCAAAGTAGCTGCTGGTGACTTTAAGCGATAACCATCCATCCCTCACATTCCGTAAGATTTTTATTACCCATTGGGCGACATTTGGGCTGGTCTAGACATGTTTTAATTTTGCATCCTCAATAACCATCTCAAATTACCAAGAAATAAAAAAATAAAAAAAAAGATGAAAAAATAGACATATCAAATGGTCATTTTGAAGGAAAAGATCTTCAATCTCCGTCTCACCTTTTATGCTTTCTTTAGACTCCCCTGTAAGCAGCTGTGCCTTCAACACCCCCCCCCCCCATCTCCTGCCTTTTCCGAGTTTCTT
>JAQFZP010000856.1:0-25933 GCA_034695745.1 Geophilus truncorum | reverse complement strand
TTCTAAATGCAGGGCGGGAATTTCAAATGAAATCAACAATCAAATTGAATTTAAATAAATCTTAAATCTTTACTCAAAAAATCCTCCAAAAATCTCTGAAGATCTATTAAAAATCTCTGAAAATCTATCAAAAATCTCTAAAAATCTTTGCGAATCTTGAAAAATCTGTGAATCTTCGTAAATCATTGAAAAATCTTCGCAAATCCCACAAATCTCGTCGACGACATTTGAGTTTGTCAGACCCTCAGATTTTTGTGGCAATTCGTTGATCAAGTAACATGTGAAAAAATTCCTTCATTGTTTTCCAGCGACTGATCTAGGATTTAGTTCCAAAATACTCTCGAACAGGGTTTCCATGCGTCACAAACTCAGAATTGCCAAAACCTATTTTTCTTTTGCCATTCACTAAAATGTCTTTAGTTTTTGCTGTTTATGATAATTTTAGGATATGGCATACTGCTACAACATTTTCTTAAACCAGCATAAACAGCCAAAACGAATAAGGCATTGAACGCAGACATTATTAGTGGCATTCAATATTTTCTTTTACTGTATGAAGTTTATGTGGTTTCTGAAATTCGTTTTTAATGTACTAACATAAACAAAAACGATTATCTAGAAACCACAAAAACGTCAAAAATCAAGATATTGCATACCATTACTGTTTGTGATTGTTTTAAAAAAATTTAACATGTCAAAAAACTATTGACTAATTATTGTTTATAATGTGTATATTCACATTTAATAATAACTTGATCTTTAATGCTAACCCAAACCTGATAAATTCACATTGTTCACTGCGTGTCAGAAAAAAAAACGCTGACCATTATCCCTTCAATCTTCATTCATAATTACTTGGTAAACAAGCAAATCTTTAACACAACAAATACTTAAGCAAAACAAAATTCTCATTTGATTGTGATAGCAACAACAGAAATAGTAAAATACATAAGCAGCATAGTTTTTGGCTTCGTCACTAGATGCCTCTGAGCATCCAGCACAAAAATAGAACAGCGAGAAGCGCAGTTTTGACCTATACGACTAATGGACGAAGTGCATCCCCATGTACAGTCGTCAGATGGGAAAAGCGAATCAATTTTCATTAGGACTACCAATAAAACCCAGAAGAGAGTGAAAATCGGTGCGGGTGGAGGCGAAGGGAAAGCGAGAAAGAGAGAGGAGGTTCACGTTGACTGGACCTTTCTTAAGCCTGACTTCACAGGCCACTAAGTTTTTTCTTTTTTTTTTCCTTTCTTTCACATTTCTTTTTTCCTTGTTTTTTTTTCTTTTAAGCTTGTTGGTTGTTGATAAGACGTTCAAAATGGATGGAGGGAGGTCGAGAATAAGAGTATAAGAAACGGTCAATTTGCATGACCCTTAAACAAGAGCGAAATTCGACAAGGACCCTGAGGAGTGAGTTGACCAAACGACACACGTCCATCTTTTTGGACAATTTTCGATCGAAATACGTCCGTCTTCGCAACAAGTGGGAAAATGACAAAAAAAATATTTTTACAAATTAAACAAAATTTAAAAAAAAAAATCCAATTAAAAAAAATTCCATAAATTCCACAAAATTTTTAATTTCCTTTCGACTAAGTGTAAACAAACACCTTTACGTTTGACAAAAAAAAAAAAAAAAAAAAAGAAAAGAAAGAAAGTAAGTAAGAAAAGGAAAAAAAAAAATCCATTTCATTACCAAACAAAATTGAACTTCCGGTTTCATTCCTTCGACCAAAGCGCTCCACCATCTCGCACAACGCGTCATTTAATTGGATGACCCCCCGAGTTGGTCAATGTCCTACTCATTTTGTTGCACCCCCCAATTTTATAGCCGAGAAAGCGAGAGGGTTTTGCACACCGATCCGTAAAACAACACAACGATGGCGTCCTCTAAGAAACAGCTCCCGAAGGGCATGTTGGGATTTGTATACGACCATTTCCCACTCGATCGTCCACCAGCCCGCAATTTCTTCGCGACTCGTCTCCATTTTTACGCAACCAAAATCCTCCAAGCGAATAGAGAGAGAGAAAGATGAGGTTGGAAAGGGATGGAGGGGTGTGCGGAGATGGGATGGGATGGGAGAGGAAAAGCAGAGAAAAAGAAATCGTGCTTGAAACGTTACGTCTGTCTCGTGGAACCATTAAGTTGAAAAAGAAATTTGCAAATCCATTTACTCATCTCCATCCATCTTGTCAACAAGCGCACATCACATTTGCAAATCAAACTTCTCTGCATAACATTTGGTGACGTCAAAACATGTGATTAATGACTTGTAATGTTTTTTCCCTTATAGCGAGGCTCCATTACGTGCAATTTAGGAATATGATTAATGACTTTGAACGTATTAACTAACGTCAACTATTAATTAATTAATATTAAGAGAAAAATAAAAAGGGTTAACTTTAAATAAATAAAATTAAAAATTAGAAAAGAAAAAAGAGAAAAAGAAAAAAGGGGGGAAAAAAAAGAAAGCTTTTTATTTCGATCCGTCGCCATGGAAACGGGCATCACCTGCAGCGTCTTTATCATTTGATTCGCAGCCCCCTCCCCTCAACGGAAATGACACCTCGTTTGCGCATGCGTGTGCTGCATTTCTCGCTCAGGTGACTGAAATTAAGAGTGATGTTGTGACGTCACACAAGTACTGTTTCCGGTCAAACTTTTTCATTTGTTGGCTGAGTGTGAACTGTCAATCAAGTAATGATTAGGTGATTGATGAAGTGGATAGGGGAATAGAGTAGATAGTGGAAAAGAAAAAAAAACAGTGGTTTTATGGGGTGGGGTTTTGAAGTATGGGTGTAGGGGTTTGCCACGTTACGTGTAATGAGTAAGCAGAAAATCAAAATGGCAGTCGTTTTCCGATTTGCAAATTAAATGGTGAGCAAGTTTTGTGCCGAATCACGACACTAGATGGCGATGGCCCCAAATCGGAAGTCCGATGGGTGGGACACGGGAAATGAGCAGATGTGGTCCAAGTGATGGCATCAAAGATGCGTCAAAGTGAGGAAACACGTACAGCTGCGAGGCTCTTATTAAATTTAAAGATAATTGTTTTTCAAGTAAAAGTTGGTGAATTAAATAATGCATTTCCATTACAGTCTTTTCGCTATTTCTTAATTATTATTATTATTATTATTTTTGAACAACTCTGAATTTGTTGCAATAGTCGTACAAATGTTTGTTTTACAACATATCACAACCACTACAGTATATTGAATCAAAAAATAAAAAATTTCTATGTATCTAATAATTCTGAGACATTTAAACTTGTAAGTTCAATTAATTCCAAGCCTTTCGGTATTCATTTACAGCTTTTCAATTTTTTTCCATGATAAAATTTGCAAATATAATTTAGCTTTTATCACATCGTCCACCCTAGAGCGACATCACCGCACAACCGCTGATGTGTCATAACTTCCGGCATCCCAAGAGCATCTCTCTGTTAGGCTTGTCATTGATACACTTGGCGGTTTTCTTCTAACTACTAATAGCAGATTATTAACAGAAAACAAAAAAATAATAATAATAATTTTAAAAATTTATCTTTAACTAATTGTAATAAAAAAATCAAATAATTAAAATTAAATAAAAACAAAAAAACTAATCACCACAATCACCATGATTTCTCTCAATCAAAAGCTTAAACACAAAAAAAGTGTCAGCGGTCAAAAATTTGCCACCTTTAACCAACCCCATAATCCCAAACGAACCGCAAACCCGCAAATCGCAGCGTCGCTAAACTCCAACGACCCCTTTAACCCTTCAGCGACACCGACCTCTTAAAATCACCGCCATCTTGCGCCCATCACAAATTAAATCCCCCTCAATTGGCGGCTCCTTAGATTCAATATTCATGTACAGTTAGTCCTAAACGAGGCCTAATGAATCAAATCCATTAGCCCCGCGGGCCAATCAGCTCGCACTCTCTCCGCCACCAACGCACCACGCCAGCGTCACATACGTACACCTTCCCCATTTCATTTCCGGTTGGGAGGGACTCGCGTCTCACTCTATACCACCAGTCATTTCAACTTAATTTCACTTCGGGCTTAACTAAATGAGGATTGATTGAGCAGAGAGCGACGTGTGGAGGGGGAAAAGAACCATACTAAAGGGGGTAACGGCAACACCGAGTGCGAGTAAGGGGCGAAGAGGAGGGAGGAGGAGGAAGAGGAGAGGAGGAGGACGGAGCAAGTAAAATCAACGCCGTCTCGGGCTAAAAAAAATGTCTGCAGGCAATTTATTCCAAATCAAGAAATAAACGACCGGCCGCCATTTTATTGGGCTCATCTTTATTAAGCCACGCTCGAGGCAATAAAAGAGGCTTAAGGACCCCCCTGGACCCCCGTAGCAAGAATCCGTCGGCACCTGGCGCATATTTATCGCCTCGGGGATGACGGGGGTCCACCAACACGGTGCTAATGACCCGGGGACACGAGTAATTGCTTTTTGCCGCGTGCATTCCCCCCCTTTTCCACCTCACTTCGGCTTCGCGGACCCCCGCTTGCGGGTGTGCGGTGCATGCAATTGACGCGTCCGATGTTTTGTACTCGGACATCCGACGGATCGGATGCACGTGGCATGTATTAAGGGGTAGCGTTGGGATGGTTGTAAATTGTTTCTTTTTAAGGTGGGGTGAAGGTGGATGGGAGGTAATGCCGTAATGGAGGTCCGAGGGGTGTCGTTTTATATTAAATGCGTCCTAGGTGGTTGTGATCGATGAGTCGAAGAGGCGTGAACAAGTTTTTTTCTTCTTTTTTTATTTTCTCTTTTTAATCTCCTAAATCAGTTTGGTATTATGGCATTTTTTTCCCCAGAATAGATGGTATTTACATCACATTTAATCAACAAAATTAAAAAAAATAAATAAATAAACGAGAGCTTTTATGCAACATGTAGTCACATTTGACAAAAATATGCACTTTTTCCAGTGTGGAGAATGTGTGTCGAGATACGGCTAAGAGTTCATAAAAATATTTATTACTCAATGACAAAAGCAGAATGGAAGTTTTCGGACTTCAACACTTTTTTTTTGAAAAAAAAAAAATCATGTAAAATAAATCAAAATTTTGAACGCAAATTTTAGACATCAAATTTGAATAAAACTGCGACAATTACACCAAGATTTTAATATTAAACAACCATGATTACATTGAAGACCTACCACTTAATCCCAATCCAAATATTTAAATTTAATTTTTCTTGACTGAAACTGAATCTAAACAAAACTACCCTTAGGTTGTTACCTCTTAACCTCTCTTGAATATAATTGAAACTTAAGTAATTTAATCCTAAATTTGACAACTTATTAAAAAGAAATTAATAAAATATCAACTCCATCCCTTCACTATTTTTCTTCTCTTCTCTAAACAAAAGTATCGCAATCTCAAAATAGACTATTACAAAACCACCTCACACCATCCATAGAAAAAAAATTTTATATTTTTTTATTTTATTTTTAGTGGATTTTGCAAAACCTCCCTAGAGTGAATTTTACACCTGAAGGTGTATCGTGAGTGACACCTCCACCTTCCGTTCCAATTCCCTCTCGTCGCACGAGGCGATGACCGCGGTGCGCGGGCGTCCAGTGGGAACGTCGACTAATGGGCATTTCATTTCACAGACAGCCAACAGCACCACTCCATTTGTCCGAGACCACCCACCATCCACAATCCACTACTACCCCTACCTCATTTCATTCCCCCATCTCTTAAAACAACAAAACACACAACCCATAAAAAAAAAAGAAAAAAATAAACTTAAACCACCTTAAACAGCAAAATAAAACGAGGGAAAAAAAAACTCAATTTCACTTTTACAAACTCCCCACCCACTCCTATACCCCTTCCCTACTAAAATCTCACAATAAAATAAAATAAAAAAAAAACTTAAAGAAAAAAATTCTTTTAACCCGTTGAATCCATCCTCTTATTCACCATTTGCAATTCACTTGCTGGTTAGAAATAAGAGTTGGACTAGAAATTGGTTCCTTCAAACAACCTCATCCACCTCCTCTCCCTACTCCCACCACCATCCCTATATTCAGCAACTCGCTTCCAAGTGTGCACCCCGTCCCTAGCGTCCGTCTCGCGTTCACTGAGTGCCTGCGGCGTCGTGTGTCACGCATTGCAAGTTTTATGAAACCCAATCAGAATGCGAGTGATAAATGTGCTCATGGAGGCAATGAATAAATTATGCACGAGGCGCGAGACAACGTCGTCACCAGCGACAATATTGATAAAGCGCATGCGCCAAGTCCCCTTCTCCCCCCCCTTCACCATCGCCAACTCTCATATACCCCCTTATCCCAGTTCTCCTACTATTTCTCAAAACTCTATACCATAATGCAAGCGTAAATCGGTGTCCTTGTAAACGACTTATGAATGGATTCGCCTTCTTTTTACAAATTCTAATAAAAAATATTTTTGAAGCAATTTTTTTTTTTTTTTACATCTATACATAAAAAAAATATCAATATTTCCAAAAGCAAAAACGCCATCTTGTGAGAAAAGTTTAATCATTTCCAGTCAGTGTCTATTTTTTTTAATTTTGATTTTTCTTTTTGGTTATTTTCTATATAAACTAAATAAAATCCAATTACATTGCGTCTGATGACTCCAAAAATCCAATTATTCGGAGAAAATCATCAACCATTTTAAGTGCAATCCTCATTTCTTACTTGAGAAGAAAAAAAGAAGCATTATTAGTTTAATAATAAAAGTAGCAATCATTTTTCTATTTTTTCCCCTTTTATTTCCAAATATCAACAAACAAGCTTTACCCATAATCCCATTTTGCACAGTGCACTTACACACATCATAGAAACATTTACACCAAACAAGTGTTAACAATGGAAATCCAAGGGCCCTAAAGGGGTAATTCAATTTCCCCCAATTATTCTCCCGTCCACTATCTTTAAAAGAACCTCTTTTCTATTTAACCTCATTTACCTCTTCATTTACCTTCACCAAATTACACAAATGAATCAACAAATTGAGAAGAGCAAACATATCAAACACTCCCTTACCCTACCATTCTCTCCTTGCGCAAACTCACAACCCCCTTCCTTCCACCCGATCCATCCCTCCTCTTCCTCTCCTCTCCTCTCCTCTCCTCTCCTCTCCTCTCGGTGCCTCGGCAACCCGCTACCCTCTCTCTGTCACCCCCATTTTCCCCCAAGTGACAGTTGCTGCAACTGTCGTCAAGTGCGTGGGAGGACAAAATTCAAATGAGCCTAGCACAACTCCCGCTCTGATTGGCCGATAAACCGCGCTGCACTCAAATCCCCCCTTCCTGTTCCCGCCCCCGGCCAAGCGCGGCGCTCGCCTGCCTGGCTTCATCCGTGGCGGCCTGTCAACGGCTCAGTTGCCGAAGCGGTCTTATCCGACGCTCTCATCGTTGCCACCGTCCTCGGTACACCCGAGGGCCCGGTCGCCGTCACCACGGCGTCCACCAACACCGGAAGTGGTGTTTCTCGGCCACTTCCGCCACCTTGGATGCTCCTATCGTCGTCGCATCATCACAAGACCACGTCCGATATGCTCAACACGCTCCCGTCGGCACCTCTAGGTAAGCGAGGCGCAGCGCCTTGTGCCCTCGGGCTCGTGCTACTATACATTTTAGCCCGACGCGGAGATGGTCGGGTCGGGTTCGGGGCTCGGGTTGGGTTGGGTTGGGTCATCATTAAGGCGGCTTCTTTGATAGGTTCCGGTTTTGATTTAATTTGCGAATTCCGGATTAAGCGCTACCACCGCCCAGAGGCCCTTCGCGAGCCCGAAGCCGCTCGGCCCCTAGACACCAGCGCACGCTCTTAATTAACGCGTAATGGAGGCTTAATACGGCGAGGCAAAGCGAGCCTCTGGCTGCCGAAAAGCCGCAACCATTCCATTTGGCCGCCGCTGCCCGTTTTAAACCGCTTTTAACATTTACAACCAACTCGCATCGGGCACCGCTTAACGCTCGAATTCAATAATTAGCCCCTCGGATAACCTCCGTTCTTCGGAACGAGAACGACCAGTGCACCGGATCCTCGGTCGCAATCCAGCCAATACGACAAGTCGCACCCGACGTTTAAAAACACGTGGTTCATTAAACGGTGTTTATTAAATACACGGACGCAGGAAGGGGTTAGACGGAGCTAGGGTACGGTTGTGGGGAGAGGGGAAGATGCAAAGAGCCTGATGTCAATCACAGTCCCACCCCCTCGCCTCTCCGTGGGCTACACCCCGAGACGCGGTGGCCGCGACGACACAAGTCCAACTCTTGTAGCGGTGACAGTATGTGAGGATAGGCTAAGAGAGCTGTGGTCGCGAATGTCGCATTGATGTCTTCTAACATGGGGGCAATCAAACTTGTACTCAGGATCAGTCGCCATGTTTAATCTTTATCCAGTACGCCTCACCTACTACGTTCAACCAGACTTCTCCAACAACTCGTCGACACCGTCAGCCGATGTCCCCGGAGCTGCATCGCATGGCATGTTGCGGGGTATGGACGACATCAGCCCGTCAGGTGATTTCTTTCTTCTTTCTTTCTCTCTCTCTCTCTCCTAATTCCTCCCTCGTCTCACGACCCAAGCAACGTCACTCTGACGACTGACCCCGAAATTAATTAATTAATCGTAAAGAAAGAGAAATTGTCGCATGGTTTAATATTAAAAAATGAAAACTATATGATACGAATAACAGTAGTTAAAAGATACAAGTGAAAGATATGCTCTAATGAAAAAACCCATTATTTCCGGTTTTAATGCTCATTTCATTTCATACTTGATTCCCTCAGTCAAGGACGAACACCGGTCCGACTCGGGTAAGATGAGTGGCGACTTGACCAAGAACGGCGAACTGGACTCGGCCGGTTCGGCAGCAGCTGTCAACTCTGTTCAGCGGCCCATTATGGACGGCACAGGCGCGGGCACAGGTGGCGATGGCGACAAACCGGTCAAGCAGAAACGCCACCGTACCCGATTCACACCCGCACAACTCAATGAGCTGGAACGAAGTTTCAGCAAAACTCACTACCCGGATATCTTCATGCGGGAGGAGCTCGCTATGAGAATCGGTCTCACCGAATCCAGGGTCCAGGTAAGATACCAACGAGAAATGTCAGCCTAAAATCACTCATCTCTCGCTATTTAATGACGTAATCAGTATAACTGATTTAGCAACATCACTTTGCCCTTCTATTCTCGTCTGAGCTCATACTGGAAAAGCTACTTAATCACTTAGTTATTTTTCTCGTGTTACAATCGCACTCACTTGCGTAATGTGTCAGTCATTAGCCTCAAGCTGAAGCGCTGTTTGCTCGGCGATAAACCACCAGAGTCGCTTTATTTTATTTTATTGTATGCATTTAAATGGGGAAAAGTGCTCGACTGGACAACGGGTTGGATGTATAATAGGCCTGAAAGACCGCAATTACTTTATATACGAACGGATGCGTTCGACGATATAAACCGAGTTCGAGTCTTTGTATGTGTCTCTTCGCCCATCGCAATTCGCAATGCGGCTCCGTGCTCGGCCTCGGAGACAAGACCTGAAAGCCCGAAATGACAAGTAGGCGACAAAGCGCAAGAAGCCGCTACGATCTCGCAGCTCACTTTTACGAGCACATCAAAAGAGACCGCAACACCCACGCGTTTTCCCGGACCCCCCTTGAGTCATGCTGGACCCTCTTTTGCACCCATTTGCCACAAATTTTACAAATTTTTGTGTGTGCATTAAAAAAAATGACAACAGCAGACGGATCTCAGAGTTGGATTTTCATTTGATTTTACCTTGACCTCAGAATTAAGCTTCAATTGCGTTTGTAGTGGATGTGCACCGGTGTGGCAGCAAAGCAGCGATTTAATTGAATCTGTTGTGTCTATCACTTGAAAACCCTAGTGAAAAAGAATGGGGGAGTTGAATTTCCTCTTATTGTGCCCAGAGCGAGATTCCCAGGGGTTGTGATGATGCGGTGGTTGCTGGGAGCACCTCAGGCACGCTGCACGCGGCAAAACAGCCGTGGGTATGAGAAAATGATGACGTGTAGCAATTTTAAATCGCCTCACCTCTCATTCACCACCCCAATTTCATTTTAATTTTAATACTAAAATAAAAGCGCCCAAGCCGGGTTTTTAATTTAAATAAGTCACGTACATTGCAATTATAACCGCAATAAAGACGTTAAATAAAACCATAAAACATTAATATTTGATTATTAATATAATAACTAAAACATTTATCACTTTACACGTAAATTATTTCTTAATTTTATTTATTTTTTTAAATATTTTTAAACTTCATTAACCTCAACTAACTCTAAAAACCGCCATGTTTATTTCTAAAAACACAACTCACGTTTTACACCACTCTTTAATTAAAAACCCCATTCTCACCGTTCTTCACAATTAACCCCCTCAGAATCTCACGGGGGTGCTTTCGTGGTTCGACTTCCCCGCAATGCCCAACTTTTTCTTAACTCCCCATTTTCCCCACCCCTCGGTTCGTCTTAAATAAACGGACACCGAAACCACATTAACAACAAATGTATGTTCGATGTAACCCTGCATCTCCATCGGTCATTTGAGGGTACTATAAGCCTCACCCCGTCAAATCTCCTCAAGGGCATCTTTTGCTTTTTTTTCTTTTTTCCTCTCTTTTGATAATTCATTTATAATTTATCAAAACTGATTTGTTATCGGGGTTTGGGAAGTCCAATGGGGGGGATATATTGTTCTGGGTGAAGATCGATGACCAGAAGGGAGCACTGGGGGAAGTGCAGAAGTGTATTATGAGAGAAAGAGGAAGTCACGGGCCACGCGCCGCGATGCCGAACTAATTGGTGCGAGCTTGGATCAAAGATCAGCTTCCATCAGACATGACGTATATCCCTAGGTTTTCCCCTCCGGTTGCCAGCGGCTTCCCTGAGGGGGTCGCACGTGTGACGTGGCCTCGGAGCACTTTATTGCTCGCCTTTGGATTTACGTCTGTGGGTGGGATATATACCAAAAAACAATAGCTCGAAGATGTGCCATTTGTACTAATGGTATTTTGGTTTATAGATATATATACAGGGTTCTTTATTTTGGGTTTGAGGTTGTTAATTATTGTTTTTATTAAGGTGGAGAAATAGTAAAGAAATGGCTTTTAAAGTGCCTTGCTGTAGAAATGGGTTTAAATTAAATTTGGTTAAGCAATGGGTCGTTCTGCTGAGTGGTTTAATTGTATCGTAGTTTAAAGTGTGTTTAAGAATTCATGAGATTAGACGATATAGGTACTCGGATTACTATACTCTGTACGGCAGGGTTGCCCATTCAACCAGTACAAAGGGGACTTGACGCAGCAAAGTAGATTTTAATTTTTTCTTTGCTTTAAGTTCCATATTCAACGTTTAGAGTGAGTTAATTTTCAATCAACAATTTAACTAAAGTTTAGACTTTAATCTTAGAAATCCAAAAAAATAGCTAAACTTAGTTAAGATTAATCGAATCAGTTTTCTACAAAAATCAAATTCTGATCTGTTTAATTGGTAATTGAAATTATTTACAGTAACACCTTAGATAATAAGTAATGAGGTAAAAATTAAATAACAGGAAATGTATCAAAAATTATCACGCAATTTACCTATAGTTGCGCCATTGACAAATATAAGATGTAAATTTCAAATTTTTTAAAAAATTACATCCTAAAATTTTAATTGTTTGTTAGTAGATTTTAGTAGTATAGTGACAGAAATAGTGGTGTAATATTTAATCTCCATTAAATTTATCACTTTTAAATTTAAACAAAAACCTCTTAATTCATTTAAAGTAATCTTCACCTTTCATTATCATTCAATACCCTATGTCCTCTCAAAAATAACTATTCTAATTTGCTTGCCCGTTTTAAATTACCTCCTTAATTTACTAAATCATCATTAAATAACAACTAAAACAGCATTACCTATCGCTTCAATTAACAACTCTCATCAAAAGATTACAAAAAAAAAAAAACATAAAAAAAATAAAAAAAAAATAGAAAAATAGAAAATTTATTGAATCATCATTTATCTGTCAATCCTAGGTCATCAGGTTTTCCAATACCCCTATAAACCCAATTGGCCTTTCGTCTCAGTCGGCCATTTTTATCGCCGCCCCCAAGGGGCGTCTTCTTAGCGATTCACGTGACAATAGTGGCCCCTCCTTTCGTGGGCGGTTCACGCGCAGCGTCATGGGAGTTACCCGTGTGATAGACACGTGGGTGTGGTCGTATCGACATACACTTCGCGACAGACGTTTTCTACATTTCAATTAGACCTTTATCTTATACATAACACTCCCGATCGAAATCAACATCCAAGCGCGACACAAATTGTTGTCTTATTGGCTGGAGAAAAGAAACACTCGCACTTGGCACATCATTCACTCCTTTCTTGATGGCAGCATTAAAATTTGACAGCCACTGAGCACATTTTCTCTCCCGAAAGTACACATCAAAGACGGATCGTGTAAATAATTGACACTTAAGATTGTGAATGTTAAGCCTAAATTTCTCAGGTTAGGTTGTTTTATTGATTTTTTCCTGGCGGTGTTGTTTGTCTGATTATTTTGATATAATTTTGTTTGGATGTTTCAAAGAATTTGAGTTTAGTGTTGTGATTATGGCTTGTGATTTTCATTTTGTCCTAGGGAATGTTTGTTATTGCTCCAACGATAGGGATTTATCTGTGACAATATTAATTTATGATGTAAAGTAATGAAGGAATGTGCCAATGATGAGACATTTGTTTTGATCACTAACAAGGTTTTCCTCTTTATATATGTGGATTTTTTTAAAGCAAATATAAGAGTTCACTATTTACATAATATCATTATGTATTAAGTACAACGTCAGTTTTTAGCTGTCAATTAAGACAAAATCTCAAACTTGTTTTAAGATATATATCAATGCTCAATCTCTTTTTCACGTTAGTGTAACATTTACTCTTATATTACAATCAAGTTGACATTTCATACATTTTCATGCTTTTGCTTGTTATATATTAGTATGAAACTAATAGATTTCTAAATAAAAGTATAGGAAAATCCCATTAAGCTAAACCAAACACGATTTTCTGCCAGTCACGAGCAAAAATTTCACAAAATCCGTTAAGTTCGTAAAGAAATGCAGAAATAAAAGTAGACCAAGGATTAATATTTAACAAACGGTATAAATACTCACCCCAATAACCCTTTTGCATTGAATTCCAACAAATCTCCATAAATCCGACCAAAAATTACAGCTCAATTCTTACCTTAAATGACGTATATTCATTAACCTTTACAGATGTTTTCATTATCGTAACCTTTCCGTAATTCAACTTCGTGATAGGCCTCCAATTCTGGAGTTGCCACCAATATTTATGTAGATCCAAATTAAGTGTGAAATTCGCTCGTGTTTTCTCACTGTGCATCTGATAACAATTTATCGCGTTCATAGTAGATTGGCTTTCAGCCCAGTTCTCCGATGACACAGCCTGTAGTCACAAATTCACCATCTGAAATTAATATACACTAATAAATAAAACATGAAAATGCAAGTTTTAAATGAGTAACAATATGTTTAAATAAAAGCAAACTCACTATGTGTAAAATTAAAGCACCGATGATTTTATTAACGTTTATTTGCGGCACGAAAGAAAATAGTATAAATACTATACTGTATACCCTAAAACTATTTTCTTCGTTTACTTATAAACGAAAAAAGCGTGGTAAATTTGGCCATTCTCATGAAAAATTTGAATTCTCTACACTTTATACCCATTCGCAAAGCCGGGAGTGAGTGCGCATCTAAACCGAAATAAATCTGCCTTCATCTTATTTATCGCGCGCATAAAAGCCATTTACGAAACGCGTTTAAAAGCAGCAACTTATTTCTTTCTCCCATCACCAGGTCTGGTTCCAAAACCGACGAGCCAAATGGAAGAAACGGAAAAAGACGACCAACGTATTCCGCACGCCGGGTGCCCTCCTCCCCTCGCACGGACTTCCCCCGTTCGGTGCCATGAGCGACGGACTTTGCTCGTTCGCCGATCCGAACTCGCGTTGGACGACCATGGCGTCCATGGGGCCGGCAGGCATGGGTGCCACTCTGCCCCTAACGTCACAGCTCAACCGACAGACGCTCGGCCAACAGATGCAGATGCAATCCATGAACCAAACGTCACCGTTATCCTCTCCCATGACCACCAACGCCACTTCCGTTTACCAGAGCTACGGCCTCAACTCGATGGCCACGACCCCGCCCAACTCCGGCGGGTCGTCGTCGCCTCCGCAACTCGCCTGCGGCATGGGAATGGCCGGCATGGCGGCGAGCATGGCGGCTGGGATGAACATGGGAGGTTCCGGTGACTCGGGTGACGCATGGAGGGGCACCAGCATCGCGTCACTGCGTCGAAGGGCGCTCGAACACACCGCGTCCATGTCAGTTTTCAGGTGAGGAGACACTGATGACCACTGGTCGTCATTTTGGGGCGAAGATCCGAAAATGGGAGATCGGCGAAGATGTTAATAGGCGCATTGTGTCACGTGTCAACGAACTCGGTTCTTTTTTGATTGACTGACTGACTGAAACTGACTGCTCAAACGGCCCCACGAGGGGCCTTTGGTTCCTCGACTTTTAGCCTCGTTCAATCGAAAATTGTGTATCGATTTTTGCTGTAGTTTTTCAATGCATTTTCGCGAGTTTTCTTTTTATTTTTTTTATTTAAAATTTGTTTTTAATTTTTAATTTTTTTATTTTAATTTAATATTATATTTTTGAAGAAATTATTATCATGAATTATATTATAATCTACACCTGAAATGATTTGTTTCCATGTATTTTTGCTCGTAATCTGGTAAAATACTTCTAGTGTGTAGAAAAAGGGGCCGATATGTGCAATGAATTATGGGATGGATGGATGGATGTGATGTGATGGCGAATCGCGTGTACATCTTTTTTGTTTATCTTTTTCTGTGGATGAGAGTGGCGGTTAAGTAATGGATTAATGATAATAAATTCTTTTTTTTTCAAATTATTATCAAATTCTATTATTCCTCAAGCATTGTTCTCTTGCAGGTTTTCGATTTAAAAACAAGAAAAAACACAAAACTCTTTATAAATAAATACCGTAAGCGGGAATTTTGCAAATCAAGGTATTGATCTCTGATACATTTACATTTCCGCGCGATGCAGCAGTCAGCTTTAAATGATTATTTTAAGCAGAAAAGGTCAAATAATAGAAATGTAATAATTGGCGGTTAAATTAAATTAGAAAAATTACAAACATTACGGCTTAACTGTTATTACTGAGTTATTAAACTAATCAATGAAATTAGCAGGTTTTAGTAACACCAGCCCCCGACATTTTTCTATTTTTACGTTAAATTTTAACATCTTTTTCAGCACTTTTTCTCTTTCCTTTTCCCAAAAAATCAATACCATCTTTAAAAAGGGGAAAATTACAGTTTAAAAGCTAAATCTGCGCATTTTTATTTCTGCAGCGACAATGGGGAATAAAAAAGGGAAATAAAAAATAGAAATTACAAAATGGAGTCACAGATGGACTTAGAGGACGTTCGTGTAAATCCTTGAGGGTGTCTCTCTTGGGGGTTGGCAACCAAATCTATTTGACTTGAACTTGAAGCCATTTTGGCCGAGAGGCGTCGCCCAAAATGGATCCCAGGTCGGTTGCCAGAGCAACGGAGCTCCCCTGCCAAGCGACTCGCGTCTTTTCATCGTTCCCGCCCTCCCGCCGAGGACTTGATTAAAATTTTTGATGGATAGAAGGGCAAATAAAAGACACGCGCCAATGACGCTTCCTTGGCGACCCCCCGCCTTCGCGCCACACACACTAAAGTGAGAAAAGGAGGGAAAAAATATCTCAATTCACCTACACCAATCACACTTACATTCAAGCCATTACGGACTCGCAGCCAATCACCACTAAGATGCTTCCATTTTTTCTTTTAAAAAAATTTGAGTAGTTTTTGATTTAGCTAGAAATGAAAGTTTATTAAATTGTTTTGTAAGATTTACTGAATTTATAGTGGCTAAATGAAAACAATTAAGTGTAAAGAAAACCCTAGAAGCAGTCATTTTTTCCCATCAATTTTCAACATTTTTTTTTTACAGAGTATATTTTGCATAAAAAAAACTTCTGCCTGAATAAATAATTTATAAATGCACCGAATCATCTCCCACTTTCAAATCAATTTCCTTCCATTTTTCTTCTAAGACCAAAAAATAATGGGAATTTTTTTTCCCTTTCTCGTTTTAAAAACAGCCATTACTTTATTTCCTCTCCACACCACTTGCTAACAAATGACCCAAGATTTGATTTATTTTCTTTAATCCTTTGATCCTTAGTCCGATGTCTCCCACGAGCCCCTTTTGTGGCCCCCTGGCGGCCTCTGAACCATTCACATGGGGTCAATGTGTCAAAATGATGTCTCATTCACCACTGCTAACGCCTTATGCTAATTTTGAATCCTTTAGGCCCAGACTGACTTCCTTCGCCATAATACACATCATCAACTTTGATTCTAATCAACCACAAAACTTGTCATCATTCTCATCTCACCCTCTTTTCGACAATAGCTCTATTCGCTTTTTTGATTTTTTTTTTGCTCCTAAAAACATGAATTTAATGCCCCATTCATTCAAATGTAGGCAAAGACATTATTCATGGAACTCCCCCTACTTCCTTAATCCACGTGAAAAGTTAAGCCTAACGTGTTGGTTGCTATGGATACGGCGCTCTAGGGATTTAAAAGGGGGAAAATGTGTACAAGGCGATGTCGCCAGCGATGATGTCGGCGATAAAACCGGAAGTTGAAATTCGCGAAGAGGAAATCCGAGTGTTTGGTACTCGGAAAATATGTCTAAAGAAAATGTAATTTTAAAAGTAGTTTAAATAAATAAAAATACTTTTGAATTGGTGAAAATGGCGTGAGTTAATTTGCAAGCGTTACTTTATGACATGAAATAACATTTAAAAATCACTCGTCAGTTCAGTTTTAAAATATAAAGTACCGTGTTAGTGGTTAATATCTTGATTTTGAAGTATAATTGACATACCGGTATCTACTTCACATCGTTCTAAAAAGCGGAGAAAATTTGTCCGCCATTGACGCCATTTTCTTTTTATTTTATTCGTGTTTTTACTGGCTTGTTTTAGCTACTTATGAACTAATTCGATTTACCTCGACATTCATATAACTATAAACTCTATCAAATGTTACAAAGTACTGTAAAAACAAATAAAAAACTTACTTGTTATTGGCTTTACGTGCGACGCGATGTACGGGGCGTTGAAATAACTGGCACATACGGGACTCCGTCAAGCTCAAAGGTAATCTCATCAATTAAGAGTTAAGAAATTAAATTAATTATTTATAATTGATCATTTAAAATTAAATTTACCTTTTATACGGCATAAAATTACCTAAAACGATACAAATTGAATTAATTACCAACGATACGTTAAAAGCTTGTTACGCCGAAATGACGTCACCAACAATCACGAAACGAAAACTTCAGTGACGCAATCGCTGCCGCTCAAAAGACTACATTTGAAAATGTATTTTTATTTATTTTGTTACATTGTATACACTTAAATTTTGTGTACAAAAATAAATCAGAGAAACTACTTTAATTGGAATTTATAAGCTCGCGGCCAAAAATTTAAAAAAATAATAACAAACTGGAATAATTTCTTTTATTTAGTTGTAAAAATGGCACAGTTTTTTTTTGAAAACTTTTAAACCATTTAATTTAATCAGTGCTTCAAAACGGCTTCAATTCCAGACAAAACCAGCTGCGCTTGTGCGAATTCCTCGCTCTCTCCCAAATCTTTTTCAGATTCCTAACGAAATAAAATCAAAATCAAAATAAAGAAATTCTTTGTAAATTTAATGCAACAAACCATTAGATTTTTCAGCTCGGTAAACGCCAAATTCAATCTCTTCTGACAATCAGGAATCATCATCATACTTTCCTGCAAAACTTCTTCCTTTAAAACCAAAAAAATAGATAAAATAAAATGAAATAAATTTTAGACAATATAAATAAATAAAGAATGGAAATGTTCAATATCAGTGCAACATTTGCCACCAATTTGATGGTCACCATTTATAAAGGGTGAAATTGACATCAAACCCCATTTTCCTTCCCTCCCTCGAGCACCGCCAATGCCATCCCTGGCCAATTTCTTCACCGAAATGAAACTTGATTGGAATGGACACTGTCAAATGGAAGCGTTTACGCAAAAAAGGACAAATGGATCCCACAAACCAAACTTCGAAAAAAAAAGAAAAAAAATATTTTTTCCCCCCAATTTTATTTTTATTCTTACATCTCTTTACACCAAGAACTTAAAAAAAAATCAAATAAAAGAAAACACGTCCATTTTGTCGCTGCCCCTCCTCTACTTTTATTTCCTTCTACACCACAAATGAATTTAAGACAAAGCACGTTGTTGTACGTTTCAATTGGTCACATCTAAAACACGGCATTTTATTGAGATGGGGGACAAGGTGCTTTGGTGTCACCATAAACTCGGTCCTTTAACACCTTAACTTCCAATTCAAAATGGCAGACACACGCCCACAACCGTGCGACCAACACCGCACACTCCTCTTTCGCGACCCCACCAATGAATTTTTATTTTTATCACCACACAGAATTCCACACGCAAAATTAAACTTATAAACAACCGTTTCTCTATTTCTCACTACAATAAAAGAAAATTTTAGAAAAAAATTCATTAAAAAATAAAATACGGTAAAAAAATTTCCTGAAAGCAACCCCCAGCGCTTCACTGCTCAACACATTGTATTTCTACGGGTGCAGGGAATGTCGGGAACTGCAAGAAAAAGGTAAACAAACTGGCAACTCATTCAATAAACAGTGCCAATTCATAACCCCTCTTTCGAAAAGAGTCCGAATTCAGAGATAACGCTGCGTTAAGCATAAACTAACCCTTTCCACACATTATTTTGGGTAACTCAATCCTCCCTTTCAGATGCAGACGCGTCAACTCTTTTCCACGTCTCTCGTTTCTCGGCTGCAAACTCCATTAGGACATTTTTATCTGGCAACGAGTGTCAAAAGGGTTGAAACGCCAGCTCGTTAAATATTTACACTTCGAGCATAAGAGAAACCCTTTCGCATCCCCGTGGTCTCACCTGACACTCAAAATTCCCTACAGTAGCCATTCGGACTCACAGACCACCCTCCTGACAGGAATTTTCAATTTCCCCCTGTCTCTATGCAAATTAGATGCAGATGCAGCCCCCAACTCCCTCCACACAAACCTTCACCATACTCTCACCCCCTCACCCCTTAACATGCAACATGTAAACCTACTTTTTGAGATCAATTATTCACGTTTTAACTAAGAGAAATTCGGCTACCTTCTCACAAACACATTTAACCAGGAGAAAAAAAAATGAAAGACCCAAAAACCCAACTTCGAAGAGATTTCTCAATTATTTGAATAGAGCAAAAAATCATTAAAGTGACGACGTTATAACAACTTTAACCATCAGTGGTCAGTGCTTACATATACTGTATATAGTTTTTTCATTTTTAAATATGTTTTAAGATTGTTTTTATAAGTTACAGTTAACTAGAAAATGACCTTTCATTTCAGTTTTTTATATCGCTTATTTAAAATCATTAGAATGACATTCAATACCGTATCTTGGTTTTGAAGTTTTTGTAATAAAAAAAAAAAAAAAAAAAAAAAAACAATTTTCAAAAACAGCAAAAACTTTATATACCAAAAATATATTGAATGCCACTATTATTTAATTAACTTAAAACTTAAAACAAAAACTACGGTATCACTTTTTGTGTGTTTCTATGTACAAAACAATACATGCAATCTAGGATTTACGCTTAAAAAGTTTGAAATTTTAGTTTTAGATTTTAAAGTACATATTTACAATTCATTCGCCGATAAGAATTAGAATAGCTGAGTCTTTTCTTAAAATTAGAATTTAATCTATTACTCATTTTAAGAATAATTTGAGTCATCTCTTGCAGTGACTCTGGTTTATCATAACAATTAAATTTTCATAAATGACATTTGAGTAAAAATTCTACTTTTACGCAAGTTAAGCCCAATACATGTACGACATGTGAGCGAAAATGGTTTAAGAAGTATACGATTCCTTATAATTTATAAATTCCTGTTACATATAAGTTGAGCATTGCTTTTGCAGTTATAAATTATAAAGTTGATTGTTGTTTGTGTTTTCACAAAGTCTCTAAGTGTTTTCGCAAGAACTCTATTACCAGTGCCATCAAGAATAATATATAACTACAATTTCATACTGAAAGTGGATATTTTCATTTCATTGCAGCCAACGTCACATTCAACGACAGGAAAAACAACTAAACAATTTTTAGTCCATTACCTCATTTGGCATAATTTTTTTCTTCTATCTTTCAATCTTTACTAAGAATAACTTTATTCACTTCACACTTATCCCTTTATATCAAAACAATCAAACATTTCCCATTCGCTTCAGTATTGGTACGGTATTGCAGAAAACACTTTGCAAACAACTTTCTCCTTCTGCTCATAAAAGTATAAACAAAAGTAATTCGCACGATTCACCCGACCGCTTTCGACGATGCTTTCAGCGGCCGCTCCGAGGACCCATTGCGCATGCGCATTGGATCCGTCACAATCACGCACTCGATGATTAACTGGAACATCGACGTTTCGATTGGGGAAGAGGTGCGTGGTGGGGTATGGGAGATGGGGGCATTGAAGCGCTCGCGCCGCGGCGCCATCAAGTGAGAGGGGTGTCGACGACGGTGCACGGGCGGCTAATGACTCGCGCGTCTCATCCATCGGGCGGCAGGTGACAGCAACCCGGGCGCGTGCGGCGCTATGGCGGAGGGCTAATCAGGCGTGCGCGCCCCCTCGTGACGGGAGCCGTGCGCCTCGCAAAACTAATGCACTTGTCACAGCGCCACAATTAACATCAAAAAGCTTTCACCTACAAATTGGAGGCGATGCATTTTCATTGCCAAAACATCCAGAGCGCACGAACAAAGCGTCACGTCACGTCTAACACTTTCACCACAAAAGCTTGACGTAAAAAGCGAGCGCCAGAAAAATCAAAACAACATTAATAATGTTATCCGTGTAATTAATCCTGTAAGGTCCCATATTTTAGAAAGAAAATTAAGATTTGCTTTAACGGCGATGCCACATCTTACGTTAAGCGTGTAAAAAAAAAACCCTCCCCCCCAAAAAAAACGATAAAATTTTAACAATTTGAAACGATTTTAAAATTTATATTGAATAATGTGATTTCATACTTAGCCTTCAAAAATCACTAAGAATTTCCATATAATCAATTTTTCTATTACTATATAATTCAATTTGTATCTTAAACAATGAAAAATTTATCTTTAAAATGCCATTTTACTCCAAGCAACCATACCGATAAAATTCCTATAGTGATTAATTGCAATGTAAACATTGTTCAACAGCAAAGCTCAAGGGGCCGCATTTGCCAAATTCAGTTGCAACAAGGCAAAAATTCAAAACCACATATAATAAATCGACCCTAACATCATTTTTTCCTGTGACATCACTACATTTTCTCCTGTGTCTATAACAGCTCCTTTAAACCCCCTTGTGACAAACAAGGAAAAGAGAGAGAGGAAAAAAAAAACACAACTCCTTGGTGAATTTATATTTCCTTGCGCAAATTTCTTAAACCGAGACTTGAAAACGTTAGGTTTGCAACAAACCCAACATTTTCCCACTCAACCCTTTCGAGACGTCACGAGGCGCTGCGACTCGCTGGTGGCAACCAATCTCGTTTCGGTGAAGCGAGTTCCAAGTCACGCGTGACGTCACTTCTCAAAAACTGCCTCTCCATCTACATTTTTTTCTTTTTCCTTTCTCATCATTATCTGTGACGTGCATGAAGGAGCGAGTAAGAATGGGATGAAGAAGAAGAGAAGGCGAGAGTATGGATGGAGGTGAGTGGAGGTGGAGGGAGGTGGGCGAGAGGGGGAGTAGGTGTTGAGGTAACGATCGCGTTCCTCCTCCCCCGCGATTCCCCCCAGAATAGGTAATGGCTGTAATGAATCAACGGCGCACCACCAACCAGAGCAGGGGATTAGAGAGGGTGGAAAGATGAAACAGACAACATCGATGGCGCATGCGCACAACATAAATAAAAAGCAAGAGCCGAAACGTCCACATGACGTAATTGGTCCACCAATTGCCTTGCAAACACAATTCCCGGACTTGCTCGAGGGCTTACTCGACACGGACACCGTTTGCCCCCTCGCGTTGCCATGACGACAGCCGAGAGAACCAACGGGGACGCATCTGCGACGTCCCTCATGATCGCCTTAATGGTCAAGACATGTTTGTGTGGTCATCGCGTGGGCCCAGGGGAGGGTTAAATGTGAAAAAGAAGTTGATGAGCGTAAAAGCAGAAAAGATTTTTTTTTTCCTTTTCATTTTGGAACTTTAGTGCATTAGGGTTAACTCGGCAGTATTTTGGACTAGTTTCATGAGAGTGCACAAGTGGACTGTGTGGTTTTATCTAGCATTTTTTTCTCAGTTAAATTTTGTACTTCAAAAATTGGATAATTTTTATTTTATTTTTTTTTAAATTATTTATATTGAAAAAAAATTTTAAAACTTTTTTTCTTTCATTCGAACAGTTGATGTGAGAAAAAAGAAAAGTTAATGGAATAAAGGGTGGTGTATTGAGTGAAGGGGGACAAATCTTAAGGGATCCTCCAACATTAGATGTTGAACAACGCCCCCTTTCCCCTTATGTCTCAAGCGTCTCTCAAATATGCATAAAGACAAAAGATAAAATTGTCAAGAAACAAGACAAAAAAAATCAATGTCTCAGCAGTCAAAAAAAAAAAATCTATATCAAGCCCCTCAAAAAAAAAAGAGAAAAAAAAATAAAATAGCAAAAAACCGTACAAAAAAAATTTTCCATGCACTTTTAAATAATTAAATCAAAAGCACTCAAAATGGCTGCCTGAATTTTATAATTCATTCACTTCGACCAAATTAAGTCACGTAAGATTAAAGAAAAAAAAATGAAAGTATAATTCTATATAAAAGACAAATACAGTTACTCGTAACGGCGAAATGTCGACCCCATCGCCATCTTTGTATTCAGTACGGGGGGCGGCGCGATCGTTGGTTGAAGGCATTAAGGGCCGCCATATTTCGCAGACGCTGTCACCACCACTAATCCCGCCATCTAGCAACCAATGAGGATGGATTTGCCTGGGGGCCTCACGAGGTCCATTTAGGGTCCACCAACTTGGTAGCCGCAGGCCAGTAATGATAATCGCCTCAGGCCTAACGGAACGCGCCTCCCCGACCCCATCTTTTCTCTCTAGTGCTTCAAATGTCCACAGGAAGTGGACTTTGCATCCGCACCGACTGAAAAAAATCTCCTTTGGGAGCGTTCAACGCCCACTTGCAATTCCCTGTTGAGAGTTTGCCGAAAAATCTTTTCCAAATCTTAAACGGAAGAAAAAAAATATTTTCTTGTTTACAGTTTAAATATAAATTATAATTATAATTACATCGCCATCTGCCAACAAAATTATTTATTTTTTCTAAGCATTGAAAAGTTATTTAAAAAAAAAAATTATTTCCAATTGCAACTTAACACCGAAGCACTTTTTCCATCAACTTCTCGCCGTTCCCAAAACATCCCCTTCCCCCCCCCTCACCCCAGAAAAAAATAAAAAATCAAATCACACCTTTCTTCACCTTCATTTCGAGACCATCAGGTGGAAAGAGAAGTAAGAAAAACAGCGAGCCTCCGACAGCGCGTGCGCAGTGCCATAAAAAATCGCCCGAGTTCCATCATCATCAGCACGCGCCATCAACCGACTTGGAATTAGCAGTAATAAACGAGGGAACGCGACTAATACTCGCGACACCAGCATCAAAATTTCATGGTTGCCGGGTGGGTGGGTGGAAGACCAGTGCACGAGTGGGGAGGGCAAATGTCTCCTGCTCCCCCCACCTCGCCCCATATCATTGTATCATATGACCATATGGGGATTGGGAGCGAAATAATGGAAGACCCTTGTCAAATTGGTCATTTGCATGTGCAATCACAGCCACCCGTTTATCCTTCCCCTCTCCACGGTGTCACTCCCCTCTCTTTGTAATCAAAGGTCAGAAAACCACACCGACCTCAAATCCCATCTTTTTATGAGGTTTCCTATTAAATTAACTAATGCTCTATTTCCGTTATTTTTTTATCTGTTTATTTATAAGTAAGAAATAGCAAGTGTAATACTAAAGTTCCAAAATCGACCACTTGGAAATGCAATGCAAATGAAAGTATATTCCAAGAATACACGAATTGGGGTAAATTTTATGGATGGGTTGTTAAATTATATAATTTTAAGAATTAAGTAATAATTAGAATTAGAATTATGTAAAACTTGGAAATTGTGTGATATTTTGGGATTGAGTTATTGAAAAAAAAAATTTGTAATGTAATGTGACAGATCGCCTATGGCCATAGTAGCCGCTGATGACCTTTAACAACATACCATATCATCATCATTATATTTAACACTACGATATGCAAAATTAAACTAAATAATTTGTTTAATAAACACTACCTCTGAATTTCAACATCTTTTTGTTTATTTTGCAACTTTCTGACATTTATGTTTTTGGCCACTAACTGCTACTTACTGAATCTATTGACTTCAAGTAAATATATTACTTATGAACTGATGACTTTAAAACCTTTTCCTCCCACAGAATGGTTCGCTATACACAAACAATCTTTTTTGATTGTCACAAATGCTTAAACCAAAATGAGAAATTTCATAACAGAGACAAGATAAAAGTTGCTAAGCAATGGTGGTTTTGGATTCCATGGTGAACTGAGGAATGCAATTAAATCAGGTTGGAGACATTAAATAAAAGTATCCAATAAATGGTAATCAAAGATGAAAGACCATTGCAAGCCTCGATAAATTGACACAGCAAATTGACAAGAGGGGGAGCCACTGAAATTAACTCCCCACAAACCAATTAGTTGATTCATTTCCAGGTGACTTGAGGCTGCAAGTCATGAACTTATTACTTGTTTACACAAAGGATAAACTCGCTAAATCCCCTCATTTATTCACCACCACCCAGCTATTAAAACTTATTAAAAAATATATTGGTAAATAAATAAAAATAAAAAAATTCAAACCTGTTTCTTGACTTCGTACTCGTCTTTATTTTCTTTCTTCATTATCTCAATTTTATTTCTTTGTTGCACTGCTTCTTTTTCGTACATAGTGATTTCTTTGGAAAGTCTAAAATACAATTATTTAAAATTAAATATCTTTTTTATTTGAAAAAATTTGGTTTATAAATTTTGCCACCAGTCTACAGCACTGCATCAATGGAGGGCGTTTTGTTAGTAAATTTTATCAAGCTTTAAAACTACCGATTATTAAATGATTTACGCATTGATTGTGGAATATATTAGAAATTCTGTTATTCTAATTGTATTTTTATAATTCCTTATGTAAATTTTACAACTTAAATGTTGTTTTATATATCCATGAGGTTGTCAAATTCATTATCATTGCCATTACTCACCTTTTAACAACTCCCGTTTTTATTTTGATGGTTTTGAGTCTACCGTCCGCCATCGTTTCCTTAAATTCAATAAATAATGATGATTAGATTTATTTATACACTTATAATAATCACAAACTAGGACTAAACTTACGTTCTATCAAGTGCAAGTGTCTAAACAGGCGGAATGGCCGTTCGAGAAAAGGAGATTCGAACTGTGGAAGCGAAAAAATACAATACAATAAATTAAAAGACAAATTTTGTAACGTAGCCCATTAATTTACTCTTATTTAGTATTATTAAAAGTAAATCTCTCCTCACTATAAACTT
>JAQFZP010000855.1:0-25977 GCA_034695745.1 Geophilus truncorum | reverse complement strand
AAAAAAAAAAAAAAAAAAAAAAAAAAAAAAAAAAAAAAAAAAAAAAAATTCATCTTTTTAAACATTCAATATAATTTTCAATACGTTATTCAGATGGCGCTGAGAGAACGGCCATTTTCTCGTTAAGAGATTCTAACTCACGCGTTAAGTCATTAATTTTCACACGAAAGAATTCGATATCATCTTCGTGTTTTTTTAGTTCTTCGCGCGGAAGATTTCTTTCTTCGATTATTTTTTTCATTTGGTAATCACGTTCGGCAGAGACAACTTTGATTATGGATTTGATGCAAGCCGTTTTCTGTTTGATACGTTTGAGTGAGACGTCATTCATGTTTTTACGTTTTTCTTCATCTATTGGGGGAGATAAAATGACTTTGGAATTAAAAATTTGTTTGGTTTAGTATAATAAAAAGTCTTGAAGTAAAAAGTGTTAGTGTAAATTTTTGTTGTTGTTTGTTAATTAGAAATCATGAAAAATGTCAACTTCTGGTTTAAAAATGTCGAATTTCATTAATTTTCTCTTTTTTAAAAAATAAAAAAATACCCATAAAATGCTGATAACATCTCAAATCCATTAAAAAATAACCTCTTCCAATTCTAATTTAAAACTATGAAAAATCTTACAAAATAAAACAAAAGATCTCTATTACGATAAGTTTTGTTGATTAATCCCTAGTTTTTTAATTTAAAAAAAATTGTTTTCCTGATTCAAAACTTTAAGAAACATCAACTTCAGATTTCAAAATATTAAATTTGAAACATTACAAACTAACCAAAAAAATTAACAAAAAAAAAAAACTAATGAAATATATACAAAATTTTCAATAGACCCACTTCTGGTCTCAATCTATCAAAAAATACACGAAGTAAGCAACTTTACCCCTCAAATTTTCCGTTTCAGGTTACAAAAATACTCCTTAAAAAAAAAAAAAAAACCTATTTTCTTTAAAAATTATCGAAAAAACATTCACTTTCAGTTACAACTTAACAAAAATACCCCCAAAAACAACAAAAACTAAAAAAACATGATTTTCAACATATAAAAACCCCACGAAATTTTTTTTCAAACGCAAACAACTACCACTTCCGGTGGCCAAAAAATAAAACCTTACCGATAACCTCCTCCTGTCCACCACTGGCATTCATCTCACTCTTGTCTTCTCCACACTCCTCGCAGTTATTCATCGCGCAATTCTCGTCAATTTTAAACATTGTCCCATCAATGTTTGTCACCACCCTAATTTTAAGCTGATGCGGCTTCAACTTCAACCGTTTGATCTCTTCTCCACTCGTCACCGTGTATTTCACCGGTTTAAACTCTGGCAGCGTGAGTGGCAACCGTTTCGACGGAACCGTCACGGCTTTTATCGGTTTAGGTGGAAAAAGGTTTCGCGGCACCTTCATCACCTTCAACAACTCCACCACTTCCGGCGACGGGTATCGAACTCGCGATTGCGTCTTGGGCATCCGCAAACGTCGGTCTTCGTCGAAGATCGCTTCGACGGCCCGGGCCCGAGCAGACATGACTGGGTCGAAACCGTTCCACTGTCCACTCTGGACGCCTAACAACGGAAAGGGCTGCTCCACCCAGACGGGCCAGTCCGGGTAGATGACGTCGTCGAGTCGGGCGTAAAGACGGTCCATAAGGAATATCTGCTGCCGTGGAGAGACGATGCGAGTGCCTCGGCAGCCGGGACAGACGTCCGGTGAATACATTCTCATGCTGCCGAAGCCGCGACACCACGGGCAGTAGTCTTGGCGGTGCGTATGGTCTACGTCCATGTCGACGGTTTGAGGGATGCCGTTGTAGATAATTATCGGCCATTCGTGTATGTGAAGTTTATCGAAACTGCTTCGGTCGATGTTTAGAGTTTCCATTGGTGCGAGGTTTAGCTGAAAATGACAATAAAACGTTAGCTTTGGATGTTTTTTGGTTTGTTTGTTGTTTTGATAATTTTTACTGGTTTATAAAGTTTTTGTGGTTTTTGACAATCATTTTTAATATACAAATGTAAACAAACTTACAAACCTAGAAAAACCATAAAAACACAAAAAACCAGGAAATTGAATGCCACTATTAAATTTTGTTTTTGTGAAAGTAAGTTTTGATAGTTTTTAGTGAGCGTTGACCAGTTTTTACTATGAAAAATTTGTTTTTGGAAAATTTACTCAATTTTTTAATTTTGCCTGCCATTTTTTGGGTTTTTTTATTTTTTTTTTAAGTTTTATAAGTGAAATTAATTCGTTTAAGCAAAATTAATAATGAATAACAATTTTTTGTCGCGTTTTACTGACCGTGTGTCAGTTTACGATGAAAAATTCATTTTTAGTTGTAAATTTAGTCATTTTAAGATTTTTTTAAAATAATTTTTTGAGTAATTTAATTGTGACTTAATCACTAATAGCAGAAGTAAATAAACTAGTTTATTTACTTCTGCCAATAGTAGTCTCCTACTTCGGGCACATTTTGGACATTTTTCAATAGAAAGAACGTTTTTTATTGTCGTTTGGACGAGTTTTTGAAGCTTAGAATTATTATTTCGGCTGTTTTGTGTTAGTTTAACTCAAAATCACATCATTTTATTCGTTTTGCATTCTATTATTGCGACATTTTAATAAAATAAAAAAATCCTTTATTCGTATGGAAATTTGAAATTTTTATGCCAAATCTTTCATTTATTCAATTAAAAACGTTTGTTTTTCTCATTTTTATTCATAAATATCGAGTGTCATTCAATTTTGGGCTGATTTAAGCAATTTTTCAATGATTACAAACCTTCTTTTATGAGATTTTAACCACGCGAGTCAATATCAAATGACGAGTTAACGTTCGACGTTATATCTGAAAAATAAAACTTGAATTAACTCACAGTTTGAATTCATTGTTATAAATATATATCTTTTACCTCTTATTTGGTGTTTAATCAAAGGATGGTCGCGGATTAAACGATAAAACAATGGGAACGTGATCACAATGGAAGGACAAGGAAAGGAAGTCAACAGGAAGTAATGAACCGCGCAGCCGCGCAGTGCTTCTGTCGCGACATTACGTCATTTTAATCTCGACGCAAAGTTTACATATTAAAATACGACTTTTTACAAAACTGAAATTTGATTTAAATATTTATACATTCAATGCAAATATTAGTATACATTTATAAGTTATGTATATTTACCAACCTTAATTAACTTATGGCTAATTTTGCCGCGCGCCTCTAGCGACGAAATTGAGAAGTTTTCAACTACAAAATCACACTCAGCCAGTAAAGCTGCTGCACGATTCTATTAAGAACTAAAAACTTAAAAATATGCAGGACAAAAACTTTATTTTTTATCATTTTTATTAAATCAAAAAAATTATTTCAATATAGCAAATTAAAGCCTGTTGTGTTTCACAGTCAGAAAATGTCATTTGTCAGTTAAAATACATTTAAATCAAGAAAAATATTGCTCAATATTACAACTTGTAACTTGAGCATATTTATAATTACTGGCCTGTTCCATCAAGAGGAAATTTCCTCTTGATGGAACAGACCATTTACTTTTCTACTTCCTTAATTAATTTTACTGAATCGAAAATTGTAACATTTCGTTTTTCTAACTTAATAATTGTATTTGAAATTTGGAGAAATGCATAAGTTCAGTTTTCAAACTGATTTGCAACGTATTAAATGTGTTTATGCACCTTTTTGGCAAAAGTCCTACCAATATACTCTTTATTTAGACTTTTTCTTTTGAAGTGTCCACTGAGATCCATGATATTATTTTTTTACATACTACATGATTTTTCAATGCATTTTTAACAATCAATTCGTTTTTATGTTTTTATGTACATTTAATAAATTTCATCAGCACATAAAGACATCGTCTGCCCGTCATTATCAGTACCTGACTTTTTCAACATTTTCTTCCTTGTTAAAAAAAAATTATAAAAATAAATAAATATTACGGTACTAAAGTATTAAAATTAATACCTGTAAATCGTTACAAAACCATACACACAAAGCACAGAAATAGCACCGATGAAGAACCCCACAAACAACAAAGCGATTAAATGACCGGTACCTAAAATTGACTCCTTAATTGACTTCAAAGTTCAAAATAATAAAAACTCAAATGTATTCTTACTCAAATTCATTTCAGTTGAATTTTTCTTTTCATTTCCACCCACTGCTTTAAATTGAATAATCAGTACAAAATAAATAAATTCTCAATTAAATTCTTACGATATTCCAGTTCTGTATCATAACTAGTTGAGGAATCAATTGCCAATGAGCTTGTATTTACTAACTCATTATTGTATTGGCATGCAAATGAGGCATGATGTGTACATTTAACGTCGTGCCATCTGCCATGTTTCATGAAGGCGCATTGTTCTTGAGTCGCCTCGTTGCTAGGTTCACCTTGTGCCCAGGCTGTATAGTTTGTCTCACTACCATCATAATGAACCCATTTTTCATTGCAATGTCTTAAATCAATCCAGATATCCGGTATTTTATGAATTTTTCTTCGATGTAGACGTTGTATATCGTTTTCTGGCTTCTCTAACCAATATCTAAAAATATCATGAGTAGATAATCATAAAAATAGTTCAATATTGCCACCAAAAAGTTCTTCTGGTTCACTATCTACAGTAGTGGCAGATTTGCTTTAAGATTAATTGAATCAGTGATGTCATAAATGAGACATCATTAATTTAGGCCAAATTTAATTTGCACCAAAATTTCATTAATGCAAAAATCTGTCACCAGAAAGGTGAGAAAATGGCAGAATTGAAATACCGTAAGTCAAGTTGGATATTCAAACACAAAAAATCCAAAAGTTTCCTATCTCAAAACTTACCTGTTATTGTAAATAAAATCCTTAATGAACTCTTGGGTTCTCGAGTCTTTGACCCTCGCTAAGTAACCACCTTTATTTTGACACTGCATTTCAGCTTCTTTAAAGGTCATCTCATTTTTTCCTATTTCAAAGCAATACGAACCTAAACGAGACCTACTATTGGCGCAATTCTCACCTGCATTTTTAAATACAAAACAACAATTGTGGTACCAGTTTGTTTATCTACAAAAATAATTTACTAACCTTCAAATTGACAAATGTATAAATATTTCTCATAGCAGTCATTGCATTCCCAAAGAAGCGTGTTTGACATTTGCATTTTGGCACAATTTTCACTCCAAATGTGATGGCTCCCTGAAACCCACTTGAAGAAATCAGGTTTAGAGCCGTCTGTAAAGTGCCATGTTCCTTGTGAATCCATATCAGTGAGACCAATCCAATAATCAGTACTAAACAAATAAAATAAAATAAAATAAAATAAAATAAATAAATAAAAATTAAATATTTTTCACTGTTTTAACTCTCACTTTTTCCATACTATCAATTTTTTAAGAAATGCATGAATTTCAGCATTGGCTATTGTAGCAAGAGTTCCACCGTTAAGTTCGCAGGAAAATTCGCTATTGTAGAAATTCGCTAATAAAGGACTTATTGAGTAGCATAAATCCTTGAATTTGTAACTTCCTCTCGGACAGCCTAAAGCTAAAATTGCAAATTTGATTTAATTTTTATTTGTAAATTTTATAAAAATTACTCACCTAAATCGCCAAGTTCATTGTGAGCTTCAAAATATGAAAATTGATGCAGTGAAATTAAAAGTATAAAAATTGAACTATATCCTTTCATTTGGATTGATTTCTTGACCGTTCTGAGTCTGTGAATAACTATGAAATGCAATGGTCAAGTTGTTTATAAGACATTTTATCGTTTGTTATTAAGGTACTTTTACTAAAAATTTAAAAGTAAATAGATTTATTAATTCGATGTAGCGTGCGTAATGTTTATGTCTTTGACGTAAGAAGAAAGTTTATCATACATTAGATTAGACCCTGACCAGTAATGCGGTACGGTATTTAAAAAAAATTATCAGATCAAGTGTCAACTACCGTATATGAATATTGATATTGGTTTAATTTTTCAATACTTATAGATCAATTTGTCTGTTTCAGTATTAAAAATATGTAAAACATTCACATATTTTTAACTGTTATTTATTTAGTTAACAAAAGAGTTTAATATTTTGCAAAAAAAAATTTAGGCAATTAGAAATTTATTGTAATATTTTTTAAATTTTTTTTAATTTAAAATTAATTTGGTTCCATTCTGTTATATACTTAATTACTGGATAAATTTGATGCAACTATTGTTTTAAATGTATCATTAGCCTCTAAAAGGTGGCTTCTTGTTTACACACGTTACTGCTGTGAAGCTGTATCCATTTGATTTAAATGTCAACTAAACTAAATTGGTTAATTTTTAAATATGAATCTACACATTACAAGCACTAATTAAACGTCGCGAATGGTTTTTTTGACATGTTAAATTTGTAAAAAAAAAAAAACAATCGCGAAAAGTGATGTCAAAAAAAATATTATGAGTTATCCCTTCCTGTAGCAGAAATTGCCCGCAATGCTTTCATTGTTTTTTAGCGACCGATCCAGTATTTAGCAAAAAAATAAAATTCAAATTTTTCATCTCTAAATTTTATCTCTGTGGATTCTTCATTTTCCCGTACATCCATCGCTACTGTAAATCATTGACAAATTTGTAAAAAAAATAATCTAAACTTGCAATAAATTTTGTATCAATTTTTACTTTTGTATCACAACTAGTTAATAAATAAACAACACACTGAAAATAACACTACAATGGCTAGTATTGTGTTACAATTCTCCATTTGGACGCGTTGCTTGAAAGTTCTGTTAGATCAAGATTCAAGTCTATACATATTAATTTGAATAAAAAATTAAAAAGAAATACACTATTTGTAATATGAATCAATAATAATGTGCGTGGTACTTTGCCTATGACGTAAAACGGAAGAAAAATTACCAATAAATTGACCCTGACAACTATTTGTTATCAAAAAAGTTATCACATCCAGTTTCACTTACAACAACATAAGGTTACGACTACGTACAAGCACAGTAGTGCCAGTATAAACTAAATTTTAATATTTAAAATTACATTCTGATTGTATTAAAAAATCAACGAAAATCATAAAATCTAAATAGATTTAAGTTATTGTCAATTTCAATATTAAAGGTAAATATCACACTTTTTTAAAGCATTTTAAAAGCAAAATTTTTAAAAACTTATAAAAAAAAATGATGAGTTTTAAAATTTGTTTCGATTTCAAACAAATTTTTAGATTTAAAAATTAAAAACTGTAAAATAATCATAAAAACACAGAACAATATACAAACTCGAAATAAAAAAAAAACATAATTTTTTCCACCTTTTTAAACATTCCGTATAAATTTCAGTGCGTCATTCGACCGCAAGATGTCGCTGAGAGTAAAGATCGCTTCATCTTTATTGAGGGTCATTTCAATGACGTAATCATCAACGGCCAGAGGTGAATTTCTTTTTACACCGGTTGGCGCTCCGTATCGCTGACGTCATAATCTGTACTGTATCCTGTGCAATACAGTTCATGTGATGACGTTAGCGCATGATACGGAGCGCCAACCGGTGTAAAAAGAAATTCACCTCTTGTGATAAAACGAGTTTGAAGTTAGGAATTTGTTTGGATTGGTGAAAGTAAGCAAATTTGACCCTCAAAATCTCCCAAAAACATAAAAATAACCATGTTCGGTTACAAAAATATTCTAAAAGCATCAAGAACTCAAAAAAAATAATATTTTTTTTTTAAATTATTGAAAAAACAATTACTTTTCAGTTACAACTTAACAAAAATATCCCCGTAAAATCAAAAACTCAACTTTAACTCTATAAAATCCTCAAAAAATTAACCACTTCCATTTAAAAAAAAAACATTACCGGTTAAAAAAATACCGACGAAACGTCAAAAATTCAAAAACTAACTATTTCCTATCAAAAATAATCACTTCCGGTTACAACTTAGCAAAAAATATGATACCACAAAAAACATCAAAAACCAATTCCCCCTCCCCCACCTTTAAAAAAAACTATAACCCACCAATTTGTTTTTTTATAAACCGCAAAAATTATTACTTAATGTTACCAAAACTAACCAAAATAACCATCAAAAACTAAAAAAAAAACCAATTTTCGCCTAAAAAAAACCCCACAATTTTTTTAAACGCAAAACACCAATAGCCTCTTCTTGTCCACCACATTGGTGGACAAGAAGTGGTGAAGTTGTTGAAGGTGCCGCGACGGCATTTTCCACCCGAACCGAAAGAAGCCGTGAGGGTCCGTCGTACCGGTTGCCACTCAAGTTGCCAGAGTTTAAGCCGGTGAAATACACGGTGAAGAGTAAAGAAGAGATCAAACGGTTGAAGTTGAAACCGTATCGGCGTAAGATCACGGTGGCAACAAATATTGATGGAAATCAGTATACGAAAAGTGCGCGATGAATAACAGAGAGCAATGTGGAGAAGACAAGAGTGAAATGAATGCCAGTGGTGGACAGGAAGAAGCTACTGGTGCCACCAATAGGCTCTTCCTGTCCACCACTGACATTCATCTCACCCTTAGTCTTCTCCACATTCTTCTCTGTTATTCATCACGCAATTCTCGAAAATCCTATACTGAATCCCATCAATATTCGTCGCCACGGTGATCTTACGCCGATACGGCTTCAACTTCAACCGTTTGATGTCTTCTCCGCTCTTCACCGTGTATTTCACCGGCTTAAAGTCTGGCAACTTGCATAGCAACCGGTACGACGGGACCCTCACAGCTTTTTTCGGTTCGGCACATTCATCATCTTCAACAACTTCACCATACTTCCGGCGGCGGGTATTGAACCCGCGATTCCTTCTCGGGCAACCGCAAACGCCGGTCCTCGTCGAAGATCGCTTCGACGGCCCGGGCCCGAGCCGACATGACTGGGTCGAAGCCGTTCCACTGTCCAATCTTGATGCCTGGCAACGGGGTGTAATTCTTTATCCAGAAAGGCCAGTCCGGGTAGATGACGACGTCGAGTCGGGCGTAAAGACGGTCCATGAGGAATATCTGCTGGTGTGAAGAGACGATGCCAATGCCGCGGCAGCCGGGACATAAATACATTCTCGTGCTGCCGAAACCGCGACACCACGGACAGTAGTCTTGGCGGCGCGTGTCGTCTTCGTCCATGTCGAGTGTTTGTCGGATGCCATTGTAGATAATTAGTGGCCAGTCGTGTATGTGGTATGTGAAGATTATCGAAACTGCTTCGGTCGATGTTTAGAGTCTCCATTGGTGCGATGTTTATCTGGAAATGATAATAAAATGTTAGCTTTAGTGTTTTTTAGTTTGTTTGTTGTTTTGATAAATTTTAGTGGCTTATAATGTTTATTGTGGTTTTTCAAAATCATTTTTAATACACAAATATAAACAAAAACGATTTTCCAAAAAGCCACAAAAACTTCAAAAACCAAAAATTTAAAAGACACTATTCAATGTTGTTTTTGTAAAAGTAAGTTTTAATCATTTTAGTGAATGTTGACCAAATTTTACGATAAAAAATTTGTTTTTGCAAAACTTGTCAATTTTTTAATTTTGCATGCCATTTTTAGATTTTTTTTATTTCAGTTTTATAAGTGAAATTAACACGTTTATGCAAAATTAATAATGAATAGCAATTTTCTATCACATTTTACTGACCATTGGTCAGTTTACGATGAAAAATTCATTTTTAGTCATAAATTTAGTTATTTCGGATGCCATTTTTAAATTTCTTTTAATAGTTTTTTGAGCAACTAAATCACTAATCCTATTTAGAACATATTGGTTACTTTTGATCATTTTTCAATCGAAAGAACGTTTTTCATTGACATTTTGACCAGTTTTTGAAGTTTCAAAGTCTTATTTCGGATGTTTTGTGTTATTTTAACTCAAAATCACTTCATTTTAGTCATTTTAACCATTAGCATTCAATTTTAGGCTCATTTAAGCAATTTTTCAAAGATTACAAACCTTTTTTCATTAGAATTTACAACCACAAACGACCACGACGACGAGTTAACGTTCGACGATTTATCTGAAAAATAAAATTTATATTAACTCATAGTTTGAATTCATTCTTATAAATATTTATCTTTTACCTTTATCTTTTCGTGTTTAATCAAAGGATGCTTGCGGATTACACGAAAAAACAACGAGTAACGTGATGCCAATGCCAATAGAAGGACAAGAAGTAATGAACCGCGCAGTGCTTCCGGTTCCGTCGCCACATTACGTCACTTTAATCTCGACGCAAAGTTTACATATTAAAATACGACTTTTTACAAAACTCAAATTTGATTTAAATATTTATACATTCAATACAAATATTAGTATACATTTACAAGTATATTTACAAAACTTAATTAACTTAACGCTATTTTACCGCGCGCCTCTAGCGACGAAATTGAGAAATTTCTCGACTCGAGTTTGTATTGTTTGAACTAAGTCACGGATATTAAGACAAGATGAAACGTGCCAAAAGGTTTTTTTTGCTACGTTTGCACGATAGGGGCGTATGTGCTTAAGGGCACAAGTTGGAGTTGGAGTTGAGTTTTTATTTGCAATAAAGTTATCAATAAGCATTAAACATGTGTCGAGGATTTATTTCTAGGATTAATGAAATTTGTGAATCATTCGAACTATTTTACCACATCTCATTTAATAATAATAAACCAGTTCAATTTACTTGACCTTTAATATCTTTACATTTAGTTGTGAATTACAACATGTTACAAGTTACAACCCTTTTATGAACAAATTTACAAATATGTATTCTTATTATTATTAAATTTCCTCATTACACAACAGCATTAACTTCCCTACATTATCACCATCAGATTTCTTCACTATTTTCTTTCTATAAAAAAAACAAACAAATTAGTTCAATAAATAATTAATATAATAAAATCATCTAATACCTATAAATTTTCGCAAAACCATATACGCAAGGAATAGTAATAATCCCAATAAAAAACACTATAAACAACAACGCCGCTAAATGACTCGTACCTAAAATTTACTCATTTAATGACTTCAAAAAATAAAATTCAAATTTTCCTTACTAAATTTAATATCTGTGAATTCTTCATTTTCCCGAACATCCATCGCTTCTATAAATCATTGACAAATTAGTAAAAAAAATAATCTAAACTTGCAATAAATTTCTTACCAATGTTTACTTTCGTATCACAACTACTTAATACATTAACTTCCTGTGAGTTTGTGTTTGTCAACTCAACATTAAACTGACATGCAAATGTGGCACGTCTGTCACATTCGACGTCATGCCACTGACCATTTTGCATAAAAGCGCATTCTTCTTTATTCCCTTTGTTATTCGGTTCCCTTCGTGCCCACGCTGTAAAATTTGTTTCAATGCCATCATAACAATCGACCCATTTCTCATTAACCCTTTTCAATCCAAACCAAATTCCAGGCATTATATAAAATTTAAATTTATACAGAGCTGCAATCTCGTCATCACTTTTCTCTAACCACCATCTAAAATTAAAATCAATTGTCATAAAAGACAAAAACTTGAAATCTCCAATAAACTTACCTTTTGCTATATATCAAACCCTTAATAAACTCATGCGTTGCTGATTCGTTGACTCTCGCTAAATAACCCCCTTTATTTTGACACACCCTTTCAGCTTGATCAAAGGTCACAGCCTCATTTGAAATTTCGTAGCAAAACGAACCTAATCGGAAGTTACTATTGTTGCAGTTTTCACCTGAATTTTTAAATTCAAATTAAATTGAAATTAAAACTCACAAATTCAACTTACTAACCTTCAAATTGACAAATATAAAAATTATTGCTATTGCAGTCATCATCATCCCACAAAAGAGCTTTCGTCATCTGCATTTTAGAACAATGTTCATCCCGTAGACGATTGTTGGGTTCACCCGGTACCCACTTAAAGAACTCCGCTTGCGAGCCGTCTGTGAAGCGCCATCTACCTTCCGATCCTTTATCAGTAAGACCGATCCAATAATCAGTACTTAAAAATAAATTAATAAAAAATTTTAAGGTTTATATTTCACCTAAGACTAATTCAATTCTTACTTTTTCCAAAGTGTGAGTCTTTTGAAAAAATCGTGAATTTCAGGACTGGTCACTTTAACTAGAGTTCCATTCTTGACATCGCAGGAAAGTTCAGCTTCGTCAAAAGTCACGCCAATTAAAGTGCTTGTTGAGTAACATAAGTCCTTGAATTTGTAACTGGCTCTCGGACATCCTAAAGCTAATGTTAATGATCCTTTCAATTTAAAGTTTATTTCTAAGTATTACTAACTAAAGAACTCACCCATATCTCCTAATTCCTTTTGATGTTCATCGAAAGCGAAACAACATATTGAAAATAACACTACAATGGCTAGTATTGTGTTACAAGTCTCCATTTGGACTCTGTGCTTGAAAGTTCTGTTAGATTAAGATTCAAGTCTATATATATTAATTTGAATAAAAAATTAAAAGGAAATACACTAATTGTAATATTAATCAATAATAATGTGCGTGCTACTTTGCCTATGACGTAAAACGGAAGGAAAGTTATCAATAAATTGACCCTGACAACTATTTGTTATCAAAAAAGTTATCGCATCCAGTTTCACTTACAACAACATAAGGTTACGACTACGTACAGTAGTACCAATATAAACTAAATTTTAATATTTAAAATTACATTCTGATCGTATTAAAAAATCAACGAAAATCATAAAATCCAAATAGATGTAAGTTATTGTCAATTTCAATATTAAAGGTAAATATCGCACTTTTTTAAAGCATTTTAAAAGAAAAATTTTAAAAAACTGAAAAAAAAAAAATGATGATTTACAAAATTTGTTTCGATTTCAAGCAAATTATTTTTATTTAAAAATTAAAAACTGTAAAATAATCACAAAAACACAGAACAATATACAAACTGGAAATATAAAAAACAACAATTTTTTCAGTGCGTCATTCGACCAGAAGGTGTTGCTGGGAGAAAAGATCGCTTCATCTTTATTAAGGGTCATTCCAATGACGTAATCATCAACAGTCAGGTGATAAAATGAGTTTGTAGTTAGGAATTTGTTTGGATTGGTGAAGTAAGCAAATTTGCCCCTCAAAATCTCCCAAAACCATAAAAATATCCACTTCCGGTTACAAAAATATTCTAAAGGCATCACACACTCAAAAAAAAAATATTTCCTTTAAAAATTATTGAAAAAACAATCACTTTCAGTTACAACCTAAGAAAAATAGCCCAAAAAAACAAAAAAAACAACTCAATTTTAACTCAAAAAACCCCAAAAGAATCAAACATTTCCATTTAGAAAAAAAAAAGCATTTCAGTTTAAAACTTACCAAAAATACCGCCAAAATCATCAAAATTCAAAAACCAACTACGTATTTCTTGTTAAAAATAATCACTTCCGGTTACAACTTACCAAAAACAAACATCAAAAACACAATTTCCACTCAAAAACCCAAAATCATTTCCATTAAAAAATAATTTTAAAAAATCACTTTTGATTACAACTTACAAAAAAATACCCCCAAAAACATCAAAAAACCCAATATTTACCCCTCCCCCCAGAGCAAAAAAAAAAAACATAACGTAGCAATGTTTTTAACGCAAAAAAACAACCACTTCCGGTTACCAAAACGTATTAAAAATAGCTCAAAAAACCATATTTCCACCCCCAAAAAAAAAAAAAAACCCCACTAATTTCGTTAAAAAATAACGCAAAATAACTACCACTCCCGGTTACAAATAAACCAACAAAACTCACCAATAGCCTCTTCCTGTCCACCACTGGCATTCATCTCATTGAACCTGCGATTCCTTCTCGGGTAACCGCGAACGTCGGTCTTCGTCGAAGATCACTTCGACCACCCAGGCTCGGGCCGACATGACGGGGTCGAAGCTGTTCCATTGTCCACTCTCGTTGCCTAGCAACGAGACGGGGACAGTCTTATTCACCACCCAGACGGACCAGTCCTGGTAAATGACGTCGTCGAGTCGGGCGCAGAGACGGTCTATGAGGAATGTCTGCTGCCGGGGAGAGACGATGCCAGTGCCGCGGCAGCCGGAACAGACGTTCGGTGAAAACATTCTCATGCCGCCGAAGCCGCGACACCACGGGCAGTAGTCTTGGCAAATAATTTTTTCTAATATTATTTTTATTTATAAAAATGAAAATTTTATTATCAAACACACAAAGTTCCAGCTGTCACTTCACCTTTAAAAACATTTTAAACAAAAAATAACTAGAAACTAAAAACAAGAACAAATTTTTTCACTTTTTTAAACATTCGGTATTATTTTCAATACGTTATTCAGATGGCGCTGAGAAAACGGCCATTTTCTCGTTAAGAGATTCCAATTCAAGAGTTAAGTCATTAATTTTCGTCAGAAAGAATTCGATATCATCTTCGCGTTTTTCCACTTCTTCGCGCGAAAGGTTTCGTTCTTCGATTCTTTTTTTCATTTGGTATTCACGTTCGGCGGTGACAACTTTGATTATGGATTTGATGCAAGCCGTTTTCTGTTTGATACGTTTGAGTGAGACTTCATCCATGTTTTTACGTTTTTCTTCATCTATTGGGGGAGATAAAATGACTTTGGAATTAGGAATTTCTTTGGTTTAGTATAATAAAAAGTTTTAAAGTAAAAAGTGTTAATGTAAATTTTTTTTGTTGTTGTTTGTTAATTTGAAATCATGAAAAACGTCAACTTCTGGTTTAAAAATGTCAAATTTAATTAATTTTTACTTTTTTAAAAAATAAAAAAATACCTATAAAATGCTGTTAACATCTTGAATCCAATAAAAAATAATCACTTCCGGTTCTAATTTAATGAAACTATGAAAAATCCTACAAAATAAAACAAAACATCTCTATTATGATAAGTTTTGTTGGTTTAACTCTAGTTTTAAAATTTTAATTTTTTTTTAAATTGTTTTCATGATTCAAAACCTTAAAAAACATCAACTTCTGATTTCAAAATAATAAATTTGAAACATTACAAACTAAACAACAACATTAAAAAAAAACAAGTAAAATCTGAGAAACCTTTTCAATAAACCCACTTCCGGTCCCAATCTATCACTGAAATATACGAAGTAAGCAACTTTACTCCTCAAAATCTCCCAAAACCATAAAAATAACCACTTCCGGTTACAAAAATACTTTAAATACAGCAAAAACTCCCCCCCCCCCAAAAAAAAAAAAAAAAAAAAAAAAACTATTTTTAAAAAAAAATTATTGAAAAAATAATCACTTTCAGTTACAACTTAACAAAAATACCCCCTAAAATCAAAAACTCAACTTTAACTCTATAAAATCTCCAAAAAATCAACCACTTCCATTTTAAAAAAACATTACCGGTTAAAAAATACCGACTAAACGTTAAAAATTCAAAAACTAACTATTTCCTATCAAAAATAATCACTTCCGGTTACAACTTAGCAAAAAATATGGTACCACAAAACCATCAAAAACTCAATTTTTACCCCTTCCCTCCCCCCTTGACAAAAAAACTATAACCCACCAATTTCTGTTTTTTTATAAAACGTAAAAATTATTACTTAGTTACAAAAACTAACCAAAATAACCATCGAAAACTAAAAAAAAACAACCCAATTTTCACTTAGAAAAAAATCCACAATTTTTTTTAAACGCAATATACTACCACTTCCGGTTACAAAAAAAAAAAAAAAAAAAAAAACTTACCAACAGCCTCTTCTTGTCCACCAATAGCCTCTTCCTGTCCACCGACAGCCTCTTCCTGTCCACCGACAGCCTCTTCCTGTCCACCGACAGCCTCTTCCTGTCCACCACTAGCATTAATCTCACCCTTGTCTTCTCGACACTCTTCTCTGTTATTTATCGCGTACTTCTCGAAAATCCTATACCGAATCCCATCAATATTCGTCGCCACGGCGATCTTACGCAGATACGGCTTCAACTTCAAACGTTTGATATCTTCTCCGCTCTTCACCGTGTATTGCTTCGTCTTAAATTCTGGTAACTTGCTTGGCAACCGGTACGACGGGGCCGTCACGGCTTTTTTCGGTTCGGGTGGAAAATGGCGTCGCGGCACCTTCATCACCTTCAACAACTTCACCACTTCCGGCGGCGGGTACTGAACCCGCGATTCTTTCTCGGGTAACCGCAAACGCCGGTCCTCGTCGAAGATCGCTTCGACGACCCGGGCCCGAGCCGACATGACGGGATCGAAACCATTCCACTGTCCACTGCTGATGCCTGGCAACGGGGTGTAATTCTTTGTCCAGAAAGGCCAGTCCGGGTAGATGACGTCATCGAGTCGGAAGTAAAGACGGTCCATAAGGAATATCTGCTGGTGTGGAGAGACGATTCGAGAGACGATTCGATTCACGGCAGCCGGGACAGACGTCCGGTGAATACATTCTCATGCCGCCGTATCCGCGACACCACGGGCAGTAGTCTTGGCGGCGCGAGTCGTCTTCGTCCATGTCGAGTGTTTGTCGGATGCCATTGTAGATGATTAGCGGCCAGTCGTGTATGTGAAGATTATCGAAACTGCTTCGGTCGATCTTTAGAGTTTCCATTGGTGCGATGTTTATCTGGAAATGATAATAAAATGCTAACTTTGGGTGCTTTTTGGTTTGTTTGTTGTTTTGATAAATTTTAGTGGCTTATAAAGTTTATTGTGGTTTTTCAAAATCATTTTTAATACACAAATGTAAACAAACTTACAAACCTAGAAAAACCATAAAAACACCAAAAACCGAGAAATTGAATGCCACTATTGAATTTTGTTTTTGTAAAAGTAAGTTTTGATAGTTTTTAGTGTGCGTTGACCAGTTTTTACTATCAAAAATTTGTTTTTGTAAAATTTGGTCAATTTTTTAATTTTGCATGCCATTTTTAGATTTTTTTTATTTCAGTTTTATAAGTGAAATTAACACGTTTATGCAAAATTAATAATGAATAGCAATTTTCTATCACATTTTACTGACCATTGGTCAGTTTACGATGAAAAATTTATTTTTAGTCGTAAATTTAGTCATTTCGGATGACATTTTTAAATTCCTTTTAATAGTTTTTTGAGCAACTTAATCACTAATGTTACTTAGGACATATTGGTTACTTTCGGTCATTTTTCAATTGAAAGAACATTTTACATTGACATTTTGACCAGTTTTTGAAGTTTCAGTCTTATTTCGGCTGTTTTGTTATATTTTAACTCAAAATCACTTAATTTTAGTCATTTTAACCGTTAGCATTCAATTTTAGGCTCATTTAAGCAATTTTTCAGTGATTACAAACCTTCCTTATCAGAATTTACAACCACAAACGACGACGACGACGACGAGTTGACGTTCGACGTTTTATCTGAAAAATAAAATTTATATTAACTCATAGTTTGAATTTATTGTTATATTTTTTATCTTTTACCTTTTTATTTTCGTGTTTAATCAAAGGATGCTCGCGGATTACACGAAAAAAAAACGAGTAACGTGATGCCAATTGATGCCAATGCCAATAGAAGGACAGGAAGTAATGAACCGCGCAGGCGCAGTGCTTCCGGTTCCGTCGCCACATTACGTCATTTTATTCCCCACGCAAAAGTTACATATTAAAATACGACTTTTTACGAAACTCAAATTTGATTTAAATATTTATACATTCAATACAAATATTAGTATACACTTACAAGTATATTTACAAAACTTAATTAACTTAACGCTATTTTGCCGCGCGCCTCTAGCGACGAAATTGAGAAATTTCTCGACTCGAGTTCATATTGTCTTGAACTAATCACGGATAGTAGTAAGACAAGATGAAACGAAGAAAAGAATGAAGATTACCGTAACCATAATATTTTTATTACATTCTTACATAAACAATAGAATTGAAGTAGAACATGGAAACCCTAAATCATTTTTTCTCAAACTTGATTATTTTCATCTCATGATAAATATTTTGTAAATTTTATAACATTGCTGTATTAAACAAGAAACTAGACAGATTTATGAAACTTGGTAGCCTTATTAACCGTGGTAAGAATTCTATTTACTTTTAGTTACCTCTGCTAAGCAACATTTTAGAATCGAATTATGAGCAACAAAGTTACGGTATATATTTGTGATTAAATAGTTGTTGGGCTGTTTCTAAGTCACATTGTTAATTTAATTTAAACTAAAAGTTAATTAAAAACCAAAAATAAATAATTGGTTACAACAATTTAATTCACTCTACTGTAAATGTTAAATTGCACGATACAATTGTTCAAAGTTATTCGATCTATGGTGTATAATATGTAAATTGACTGCATAAAAAAAACAAAAACTTTCTGATGTCTGGTTGCTCTGAGAAATAAGAAAATCAACAATGGGCAGCATTTTAGAAATTTTATCAATGAATTGTTGTCAATTTTTAACCAGGTTGATAGAAGTTGGTTTTGTATAGACCAAGGAAGCCAATAATTCAAATAATTTACATATTACTTTGGCGGTCTGTTACTGAGATTCATTATCGTACAAATGAATAGATTGTCCGTTATTATTTTGATTTCGTTGCAAGCTTTTATGCCTAATGAAAGAAATAGAATAAAGTTAATAAATATTTTTTTTCCCAATTTTATCTTTATTTAAAAATTAAAATTTTTATTATCATACCTGTACCAAGCTGCAATACCAAACACACAAGACACAAATAAAGTCCCAATAAAGAAAACCACAAACAGTAACGCAGTAAAGTGATTCGTATCTGAAACATTCAAATAAACCATTTTAGAATCACAGAATCCAAATTTAGTAAATTTCTCGTATAAAACTCTACACTTACTTAAATACACTCCCGAAGGTTGAGCGATTATTTTCGATCCTAATACATAAATATTACATTAAATAAGAACTAAATATTAAATTCCATTAAAAATTACCAATTGACTGCTCAGCCACAGGAGCCAAATCACTTTTCCTTGTAGACTTCGCAAAGACGTCTTGTGTAAATTTACCAATAAAAGGAACTTCCGATGAAACTGTAAATTATTCTTCATTAATTTTTAAAAATATCGACTTCACTGCACAACTCACCGTTGTACTGACAGGCAAAAACGCATTGTCTGTCGTCGCAGTTGGTGTTATGCCATGCATCATCTTGCATGAAAACACATTCTTTGCTCTTTTCTTGGTTATTTGGTTCATTCGGTGCCCGCACTGGAAAATTTGCTTCACTGTCATCACTATAAAACCACTTTCCATTATGGTACCGTACACCGAACCAAATGTTAGGTACGCGAATAGTTCGTTCTTGTTCTTGTTTTCGATATAAATTGGCAATTTCACTGTCAGTCATTATTAACCACCATCTAACATCAAAATAATAATATTAATAATAATAATAATAATAATAATAATAATAATAAAAAAATCAGAAATGGTGTTTAAACCGGAAGTGGTGATCTTACCTACTATTATATATTAGGCCCTTTACAAACTCGTGCTCTGTTAATGTTTTAATTCTAGCTAAATAACCACCTTTAATTTGACAGTTCTCTTCGGCCTGGTCAAAAGTGGCAAATTCTGTTGACACTTCGTAGCAGTGTGAACCTAAACGATTTTTACTGTTTTCGGTGCAGTTTTTACCTAAAATTGTATGTAATTAAACATGGTGATTACAAAAGAAATTTACAGTTTTAACATTGTATTACATCAGTTTATAGACATTGACAATTACTTTACATGATTTCGTAGAAAAACTCAAAAAGTTTTTTCCCTATGTGTAAGAATGTCAGCCATCACGTGACCAACAAGCTAAGATCGCTGTAAATGCCGTTATAAAAAAGTATTTTGCATGCTGGAATTTAGCAAAAAAAATTTCTGTCTCGCTCGTTGGCCACCACGCAACCCAGATTTAACACTATGTGACTTTTTCTTGTGGGGAATCATCAAAGATAACATTTTTGTTCCCCCACTTCAAGCTGATTTACATGACCTGTGACAAAGATTTACTAATGCATCAATTACTGAAGTTACTGTGCACACATTTAGCATCTTTAATTACTTGTAAAAAAAATCTATTTGGGTTGCTCTAAAAACCCATGTAAAGTAAATGTCAAAATCTACAATATTTTTGATGTACAGTAATACAATGTTGATATTGTCAATTTCTTTTGTAATCAACCTGATTATAATTAAGGTAAAATAGTTCACTTAAATTCCACTAACTGACCTTCAATCTGACAGATGTAAAGAAATGTGTTTTGGCAGCCATCGTCATCCCACATGAGAGTTTTAGTCATTAGCATCTTGCCACAATGTTGGAGTTTTTCGTGATTGTTTGGTTCATCTGGCGCCCATTTGACAAAATCGACTTTTGAACCGTCTGTGTAGTTCCAAGTCCCTTCCGAATCTTTGTCTGTGAGGCCAATCCAATAGTCCATACTAAAATAATTACAGAAAAAGAAAATTACAAAAAAAAAAAAGAAAAAATTGATTATTGATTTGAATATGAATCTACATTCTCCACACTCTCAGTCTTTGGAGAAACGCAAAAATTCGTTGATTTTGAATTTTTGCTAGATGTCCACCGCCCATTTCACATGATAATTCACCCTGAAAATAATTTCCTGAAAGAATGCTAATTGAATAGCACTGGTTCTCAAATTTGTAGTTGCCTGTGGGACAACCTAAATACGATTCCAGAATCGAAACTGCATTAAAATCACTTTCAAATAATGAAAACACTTGAAATGTTTAAAACTTGCCAGCATCTCCAATTTCCTTTTGAATATTTCCAAATGTTAAATCAAATATGAAGCACAGAGTAATCAGTACAACATCGTACACTCTCATTCTGAATAGATCTCTTATTGTCTGTTCAATTAACTACCACATGTACAAGAAAAAAATTTAGTAAAAATTAAAAAATTCAATATTTCCTTGCATTGCTTGATTCTACAGTAAGATGGAACCGGATCAATTTCAGTACTTCGAAGAAATTTGTAATATTATAGTGACTTAAACTTTTTTCGCGTTCGCTTATCAGAGAAATTATCATCTCAAGTTTTGAAAAATCCATTGAAAAGTTGCACATGTGTATAGAAATAAGAGAATTAATTTGCATCTAATATCAAGTCGATTAAACCTTTTCTGTTGGCTGACGTCCAACTTTTAAGGATAAATTTATACTAAAAAGTAACTAAAAGATGTCTAAAATGTATAAATTTAAACACAAAACTGTGCTTCTGGTTGTAAAAGCTATCTTTAAGGTGTAAGTGTTTCACACCAAACTCGCATTATTGATTGTTTTAAACTTACTAACACACTCTAAAAACTCACTGACTGTAAGTGCAATAACTGACCAAATTCCAGTCTCAAATTATTTGTTTCATCAGCAACCAACTGATACAAGTGCGATAATAACGCACCGCTGTCGAGACACCATTTTTTGATCGATTTTTCTTGATGGGTGAAATAAGTGAAGAAAGCTACAATGCCTTGCTTTGTCATTTTTGGTTTCTCTTGCGTCATAGGCTTCTTCGCACAGCATACGGTAGCCTTGTATCTGGCTTTTCTGCAACGATTGCATTTGAATTTAAATGGCTTTAAACCTTCACCTGTTTTCGAATTTGACTCGGGGTGATTTCTGTTCGATTTTGACTCGTTTGGTCGTGGCTTCTTCGAACTGAAGAGTGCCGAATGTGAGAAAATTTCGTCGTGTTTTAACTCACCCCATCGTCTTTAGAATTTGGCTAAGATTTTAGACTTGAGTGTCGTCTCTTGTTTCAATGGCACTCCAAAAACTGTCGTAGCAGTGGAGAAAACTGTTTGAGATCACGTCGTCGAACAACGCAACTCTGTTGTCTCCAAGTTGTCCACGAGCTTCGAAAAATTTCTTAACGTGATCGACAATGTGTTCTCCTTTTGACACGTGATGATGAAGGTTGTTTAAGCAAAACTTGCCTTCTTTGCAGGACTTTTTGAGTCTGATTGTAAAACCTATTTTTAAAGTGTACCGTACTGTAAGTTTCACAACAAAGTTGCATAATTGGTGTTTATAGATTAATTTACAATCTCGTAACACCATTATTTCTGCGGTATGTGTGCACAAGAGCAGAAATTGTTTCAATAAAAAAATTAATTAAAAACGCTAAAGTTTTTAGATAAATTAATTTATTAATTGGAAATTTTCTCGAAGTAAAAGAAGAAGTAGAAAATATTATTCTGGGGGTATTTTAGTAAACTTCATAATTGTGCAAACAAGTAATTTGTTCATCATTATTTTCATTTCGTTTCAAGCGTCTATTCCTAATTAAAGAATTAATTTTTTTTTTAAATTTTATTTCAGCGAAATCTTCCCAAATTATACAATTTGCGAAATTTTGACATCACATGGTGCGAGAAGAATGGCCATTTTCTCGTTTACTGATTCCAACTCACGGTTTAAATCATTAATTTTGGCCAGAAAAAATTCGATATCATCTTCGCGTTTTTTCACTTCTTCGCGCGGAAGGTTTTGTTCTTCGATTAATTGATTCATTTGGTAATCACGTTCTGCGGTGACGACTTTGATTATCGATTTGATGCAAGCCTTTTTTTGTTTGAGACGTTTGAGATTGACTCTATCCATGTTTTGACGTTTGTTTTCATCTATTGGAGAGATAGAATGTCTTTGGAATTAGGAATTTCTTTGGTTTGGTATAATTAAAAGTTTTAAAGTAAAAAGTGTTAAGTGTAATTTTTATTTTTTTTTGTTGTTTGCTAATTTCAAATCATGAAAAACATCAACTTCTGGTTTAAAAATGTCAAATTTCATTAATTTTAACTTTTTAAAAAAATAAAAAAAAAACTTATAAAATGCTGATAAAATCTTAAATCCATTAAAAAAATAACCACTTCCGGTTCTAATTTAACAAAACCATGAAAAAAAGCTTACAAAATAAAACAAAACAACTAAATTAGGGTAAGTTTTGTTGTTTTATCTGTAGTTTTTGAATTTTTTTAAAAATTGTTTCCCTGATTCAAAACCTTAAAACATCAACTTCCGATTTCAAAATATTAAATTTGAAACATTACAAACTAAACAACAAAATTAATTTAAAAAAAAAACTAATAAAGTATAAAAAAACATTTCAATAAACCCATTTCCGGTGTCAATCTATCAAATAATACACGAAGTAAGCAACTTTACCCCTCCAAAACCATAAAAATAACCGCTTCCGGTTACAAAAATACCTACTCTAAAAAAAAAAAAAAACTATTTCCTTTGAAAATTATCGAAAAAACATTCACTTTCAGTTACAACTTAACAAAAATACCCCCAAAAACAACAAAAACTAAAAAAATATGATTTCCACATTAAAAAACCCACACCAAATTTTTTTTTAAACGCAAACAACTACCACTTTCGGTTACTAAAAAAAATATAAACAAAAAACTTACCAATAACCTTTACCTGTCCACCACTGGCATCCATCTCACTCTTGTCTTCTCCACACTCCTCGCAGTTATTCATCGCGCACTTCTCGAAAATTTTATGAAATGACCCATAAATATTTGTTGCCATCGTGATCTTAAGCTGATATGGTTTCAACTTCAACCGTTTGATCTCTTCTCCACTCTTCACCGTGTATCTCACCGGCTTAAACTCTGGCAGCTTGAGTGGCAACCGGTACGACGGAGCCGTCTCGGCTTTTTTCGGTTTGCGTGGAAAATGGCGTCGCGGCACCTTCATCACCTTCAACACCTCCACCACTTCCGGCGGCGGGTATTGAACCCGCGATTCCTTCTCGGGCAACCGAGAACGTCGGTTTTCGTCGAAGATGACTTCGACGACCCTGGCCCGGGCCGACATGACGGAGTCGAAGCCGTTCCACTGACCCCTCTTGACGCCTAACAATGGTAAGGGCTTCTCCACCCAGACGGGCCAGTCCGGGTAAATGACGTCATCGAGTCGGGCGTAGAGACGGTCCATGAGGAATATCTGCTGCTGGGGAGAGACGACGCAAGAGCCGCGGCAACCGGAACAGACGTCCGGTTTATACATTCCCAGGCTGCCGTAGCCGCGACACCACGGGCAGTAGTCTTGGCGGCGCGTGTCGTTTTCGTCCATGTCGAGGGTTTGTCGGATGCCGTTGTAGACGATTAGCGGCCAGTCGTGGATGTGAAGATTATCGAAACTGCTTCGGTCGATGTTTAGAGAGTCCATTGGTGCGAGGTTTATCTGGAAATGACAATAAAATGTTAGCTTTGGGTGTTTTTTGGTCTATTTGTTTGTAGGCTCGCGGATTACATGAAAAAACAACGGGTAACGTGATGAGCTGATGCCAATGGAAGAACAGGAAGTAATGAACCGCGCCGCGCAGTGCTTTCGTCGCCACATTACGTCACTTTAATCTCGACGCAAAGTTTGCATATTAAAATACGACTTTTTACAAAACTCAAATTTGATTTAAATATTTATACATTCAATGCAAATATTAGTATATATTTAAAAGTATATTTACAAAACTTAATTAACTTAACGCTATTTTGCCGCGCGCCTTTAGCGACGAAATTGAGAAATTTCTCGACTCGACATCCTATTGTTTGAACTAAAGTCACGGATAGTAAGACAAGATGAAAAGATTAAAGATTATCGTAAACACAATATTTTTATTACATTCTTACGTACTGCATCCAGAGTAATATCAATTTACGTATACAATAGAATTGATTTAGAACATAAAAACATTAAATCATTTTTTTCTCAAACATTATCATGAGATAAAAATAATCACGTTTATTACATACTGTATTACAAATATTTTGTAAATTTCATAACATTGCTGTATTGAACAAGAAACTACACAGATTTGTGAAACCTGGTAACTTTATTAACCGTGGAATTCTATTTACTTTTATTTACTGCTGCTAAGCAACATTTTAGAATCGAATTGTGAGCAGCAAAGTTATATGTGTATACATCTGTGATTAAATAGTTGTTGGGCTGTTTAAACTAAAAGTTAATTAAATGTTATATAACCAAAAATAAATAATTGTATACACAACAACATATTAATATTAATTCAGTCTAAAATGTTAAATTGCACGAAACAATTGTCTCTTAACACCATTATTAACCACATTTGTGGGTATGTGTGCACAAGAGCAGAAAATGTCTCAATAAAAAAATTAATTAAGATAAATTAATTTATTAATTGGAAGTTTTCTCGAAGTAAAAGAAGTAAAAAATATTATTCTGAAAATATTTTACTAAACTTCATAATTGTGCAAACGAGTAGTTTGTTCATCATTATTTTCATTTCGTTTCAAGCGTCTGTTCCTAATTAAAAAATAATTTTTTTTCAAATTTTATCTTTATATATAAAAATAATTTTTTATCAATACCTATACCCAACTGCAATACCAACTATACAAGGCACAAACAAAGTTCCAATGAAGAAAGCCACAAACAGTAACGCCATAAAATGATTCGTGTCTGAAACATTCAAATAAATCATCTTAGAATCACAAAATCCAAACTTATTCAATTCCCCACAGAAAACTCTACTTGCTCAAATACACTCCTGAATGTTGTACGATTATATTCGGTCCTGGTACATAGACTAAATATTAAAATTAAATAACAACTAAATATTAAAATTCAATCAATAATTACCAATTGACTGGTTAGCCACTGGAGCCAAATCATTTCTCTCCGTAGACACCCCAAAGATGTCTTGTGCGCATTCACTGGTTAATGATACTTCCGATGAAACTGTAAATTACCCTACGTTAATTTTTACTGAATATCGGCTTCACTGCACAACTCACCATTGTACTGACAGGCAAAAACGCGTCGACCGCCATAACAGTTATCGTCATACCATCTATTACCACTCATGAAAACACACTCTTCTTTATTCGTTTGCTTATTCGGTTTATTCGGTCCCCACAGTAGGTGCATTCAAAAACTAAAACTGAATCATCTTATCACCATAAAATTGATTTTAAGACGAAAAAAAGATGAAAAGT